>ML829790.1:23879-34828 GCA_009831015.1 Picea engelmannii
ACCAATATAGATAGTCCTCCCCAAGAGATGCACCACTCTTCTTCTCCTCTCTCCAACTGGTAATTGCAGCTTGCCTCCTAAGATAACGAGCAAGTGAGTTGTGTGATAAAGTGAGGCGCTAGCCTTCCTATATATACAAGACTGGCATGTGTGAAAGGGTTTCACTGGCAGGGCCGACCTCTCACTCTGGGTGGGTAAACCCACCTTTAATTTAATTCTGGGTCTCAATAATAACTGTTGGGGCCGACTTCTTATTCTACCTATTGCAATTGTTCGATGACCAATCCGCAAAAGGGGATTTGATCCTAATACAATTACCGACATGATTAATCCACAATGGGGATTAATCCCATGAATAAAATAACAATAATAATAAGAATACTCTTTGCAATTACATTATTTTAACACTCCCCCTTAACAAGAAGGGTATTCTTCAACAGTATCAGGCGAGAGAGGTCTGCATCATCAGTGGCATCACGAGGACAATATCGTCAATATCATCTTGAAACATTGGCTAGCATATTTATGAGTCATCAAAAGTTTTCTTCATCGACAACATCATCATTCTCGAAAGAATGCTATCATCATCGGCATCAAAATGTATCAGTAAAAATGATACCTCATCACAACACTAGGTTGGCACATCATAGTACTACACTGGCTCAATGTCATAGCGATTAAGATGGTAGCTCAGTGTCAGTCACATCTTGCTTTATGTCTAACAACGAGGTCAGAAGCAAGGAATCATCTTGCTTTACATCTAACAACTAGGTCAGAAGAAAGGAACACATCATCATCTCGCTTTACGTCTAACAACTAGGTCAGAAGCGAGGAATCATCTTGCTTTACATCTAACAATGAGGTCAGAAGCAAGGAACACATCAACATCTCTCTTTATGTCTAACAACGAGGTCAGAATCGAGGAATCATCTTGCTTTATGTCTAACAACTAGGTCAGAATCAAGGAATCACACAGCATCATGCTTTACGTCTAACAGCGAGGTTAGAAGCAATGACTCATCTTGCTTTACATCTAACAGTGAGGTAAAAAGCAAGGAACACACATCATCATGCTTTATGTCTAACAGCGAGGTCAGAAGAAATGACTCATCTTGCTTTACATCTAACAGCGAGGTCAGAAGCAAGGAACACACAGCGTCATTCTTTACGTCTAACAACGAGGTTAGAAGCAATGACTCATCTTTCTTTACGTCTAACAGCGAGGTCAGAAGCAAGGAACACACAACGTCATGCTTTATGTATAACAGCGAGGTCAGAGGCAAGGACCCATCCTGCTTTACGTCTAACAGCGAGGTCAGAAGCAAGGAATAGATATATATATGTACTCCCCCTTTCAGGGAGGGTCCTTTCAGACTATACCAAGCTTATCTCGAAAGTGTTCAAACTTTACACGAGATAGAGGCTTAGTCAACACGTTAGCAACCCATTCATCCGTGATAATGTACTGGAGCTTCAACGCTCCTCTCTGTACCATGTCATGGATGAAATGATAGTGGATCTCTATGTGCTTCGACCTATCATGGAATACAGGATTTTCTGTCATCTTTATGCAGCTTTGGTTATCACATAGAATCGTGGTTGCACTCATCTCGAAGTCAAATAGGCTAGTTAGCAACTTTCGAAGCCATATAGCTTCGAAGATAGCAAAACATGTGGCAATGTACTCTTCTTCCGTTGTGCTAAGAGAAATACTGGATTGCTTCCTACTCTGCCACTTGATCATGGCTGATCCCAAACTAAAACAACATTCGTAAGTGTTTTTTCTGTCTGCAACGCTTCTTGCCCAATATGCATCAGTATATCCACTCAATGTGAAGTCATGATCTCCATCATAGTTGAGACCATAGTCCATTGTACCTTTAAGGTACCTCATCACATGTTTTGCAGCCACTAAGTGAACACATCTGGGATCTACCAGAAACTAAATCAAGGTGTTCACTGCAAAACAGATGTCTGGTCTGGTATTCGTCAGGTACATCAACGATCCAATAATCTATCTGTACAGTGTGGCATCTATTGAGTTTGACGAAGTATCGAGCAACATATTCAGCTTCACCTCCATGGGTGTATTCATGGACTTACATTCTAGCATGTCAAATCTCTTTAATATTTCGACCGTGTACTTCCCTTGGTTAAAGAAGATTCTTTCTAGACTCTGCCATACCTCAAGGCCTAATAAGTAATGCATTAGGCCAAGGTATTTCATTTTAAAATCTGCGGAAAGTCTCTGTTTACATTTAGCGATGAGATTTTCTTCTCCAGTTAAGAATAAGTCATCCACATATAGTAGTAATATTACTAGTTCATTATCCATAATTTTGAACTAGATATTTGAGTCTGCTTTACTCTTGGTAAAGCCTAAGCTCATCAAGAAACTATATATATGGCCATACCAAGCTCTGGGAGCTTGATTCAATCCGTATAAGTCTTTCTTCAATCGACAGACATGAGACTTCCTGTCTTCAACCTCAAATCATTGGGGTTGCTCTATATACATTTCCTCTTCGATAACACCATTCAGGAAAGCTGTCTTCACGTCCATCTGGTGCAGCTTCCATTTAATCTTGGTAGCAAGAGCTATAATGGTTTTGATCGAAGTGTATCTGGCCACAGGAGCAAATGTATCTTCATAGTCAATACCTTCCTTCTGGGAAAATCCACGAGCGACAAATCTTGCTTTATATTTCTCAATACTTCCATCAACATGTTTTATTTTGAAGAGCCATTTTGATGATACCACATCCTTACTTTTTGGTCTGGGAACTATTTCCCATACATCATTCTTTATTATGGATTGGTATTCCTCTGTCATGGCATCTGCCCATTCCTTCTTTTGAATGGCCTCTTCAAAGCATGTAGGTTCTTCATCAAGTAGATTGCACATCAAAGCCGTGTAACTGGAGAATGGCTTTGGTCTTTTCACCTGTCTCATGGTTTCTTCTAGAACACCATACTTCTCTCCATCTTGAATAAGCACTCTTTCCCAAGCAGGCTTTGTTTTATGGGAGAAGGTCATTTGAGGAGGTTCTTGAACTTTTGTTATGTTGTGGTCTTTAGGAGTCTCCTCATCAGGGGAAGTTACCAATTCCCTTACAGGTTCTGTAGCTCTAGGAACTTCCCTAACAGATTCTGCAATCTTGGGATTTACAGGTTCCTCTTCATATACTTCTTCAAGCTGGCATCTTCTTGATTTCTTAAGTGTTGCTTCTTCATCAAAGGTCATGTCCCTGCTGATCTCAATATGGCAGTGACCAAGTATGTAGATTCTGAAGGCTTTGGATACTTCACAGTATCCCATGAATATTCCCTTCTTTCTGGGGGGTTCTAGCTTGTTTCTTTTCTCTTTCGGTATATGAATAAACACTGGACAGCCAAATATTTTGAGATGGCTTACCTCTAGCTTCTTTCCGGTGAACATCTCTTCCGATGTCTTGAGCCCAAGTGTGCTATGGGATAATCGATTATGCACATAAACAGTTGTCATTGCTGCTTTTTCCCATAAGCACATAGGAAGATCTTGATCTTCACAGCTTCCAGCATGGTTCTGTTCTTCTGTTCAGTTACATTGTTTTGTTGGGGATCTTGATCCCAACATCTTTGTAGAAGTTCACAAGCTCTTCCGAGGCATATTGTCCTCCATTATCTGACCTGAGTATCTTAATCTTCCTTACAGAAGGGTTCTCTTATCAAGGCTTTCAATTCCTTGATCTTGTTGAACACTTCAAATATATCCAGGTCTTTTACGAGAATAGCCATTAATGAATGATACATAGTATACATACTCATTAATGGAGGATGATGGAATTGGGCCACATACATCAGAATGAATGAGTTCTAGGACTCCTTCTGTCTTGTTGTCCCTCTTCGGAAATGGGTTCTTGATGTTCTTCCCTTGTGCACATCAATTGCATATGCCTTCATGATCACCTTTGAGTTCTGGTAAACCTGTGACAGCTTTGCATATGTATGGTAGCACCTTGTAGTTGATGTGAGCTAATATTCTAGAGTTCACTTGGATTCTTTAATAGCGTGGGTCATGGCAGCTTCTGAGTGACCCTATAGCTTATGCAAGTCACCTTCTTCTCTTCCAATGATGATTGCTTCATTTACGGTCTCTCCTTTAGCACGTTTCCCCTTCTGCAACCTTCGCTATAGATTCCTCATGTGACCTGGAGCAAGGTCAAAAAAACAAGAAATAATAATATCCTTCTTGATAATATAAAGCAATAGCACGAACAATCATCACAGTAGCTCCTTTAGAGCTATCACTTATAATTTATCTGAAGCAAAGATTAAAGGTAAGGAATACAATATGAAATGAGGTCAACACTCTCATAGTGTTGTGACCAAGCATTCTTCCATGGCAATCTAGAACTAACACATGAGGTTTCTCCTAGAGGAGGTGTTAGTCATATCAGGAAAAGTATTTACATCTATATTCTCACATGCTATCAAGTATAATACTTTACGATGATTTCTATATCAGCTAAAGTCATCAGCTTGTCATGTGTACCTTTGAATCTTGATTAATCAAACCTGGAGCCTTGTCCTCAAGAGTGAGTGCTTGTTTTTCTTCCAGGTCTCCTTCACTCAAGTGACGAGTGCTTTCTTCAACCTATCTTATGTACTAAGACAATACGCTAACTTGACAAAAGGTTAGGTTAGAGGATAAGCTCTATGATTAACTTTTAATTCTTCTAATAATTTGATCATAGCTTCAACATGCAACACTGATCAAGATAATTTCATAACAAATAGATGTATATTAGAATAATCACACCTGGGTTGCATCATTCCTCTGAATGTGTTGGATCTTGAGATCCTTATGGATCTATGGCAAGAGATCCCTTCTCCTGCAAATACTCTTTAGGGTTTAACCATTAAACATATGTAAGTACATACCTTTGATAGCATTTGCAGGTAGTGGCTCCATCTGGTAGTAGTGGTAATCATTGCCAACTCTTGAGAAAATTTCAAGGGTGGTTGCAACTAGTTCTACGACTGCAAGTGCAACTGGTAATGCAACTGCAACTTAGGGTTTTATGAGGAAACCCTAATTTTTCAAACTTCTAATTTTGAAAATTTTATCCAGGGGATAGATGTGATGAGTTGAGGCGAGTATTCTGGTGTACTCTAAATTTCAAAAATTCAACTTTTACCCCCTCAAACTTGATCTGGGGATTTATGGACTGGTGCTTCTGGTACTTCTGGTACTCTGGTTTTCTGGTACTTTGTGAAACTAGGGTTTCACTTTCCAAGAGATCTAGCCACTGAAAAGGTGCACTCTAAGTGCCAAAATGATCCTTGGGGGAGGTCGCAACTTTCTAGGTGGTTAAGGAGCTAAAAAGATTAACTTTTGCAAAACCCTAATTTTTAGGTACGGTAACAGTGACGTTTTCCTCTTGCGAAATATGTTTCCTTCAGAATGGCTCTGATACCATGTTAATGTTTATGCCATTATTATAGTTCTTTGCATTTCAATAGATAAGAGCATCATAAGTACAATATCACTGAGAAATACACATTCACAAGAGACACAACATTTATCCTGGGAAACCCTCTAGGGGAAGAAAACCCAGCAAAAACTTCTTTATCATAAATAGCTTATACAATGTTCTAAGAGATAACTCAAACCAATACAGATAGTCCTCCCCAAGAGATGTGCCACTCTTCTTCTCCTCTCTCCAACTGGTAATTGCAGCTTGCCTCATAAGATAATGAGCAAGTGAGTTGTGTGATAAAGTGAGGCGCTAGCCTCCCTATATATACAAGACTGGCACGTGTGAAAGGGTTTCACTAGTAGGGCCAACCTCTCACTCTGGGTGGGTAAACCCACCTTTAATTTAATTCTGGGTCTCAATAATAACTGTTGGGGCCAACTTCTTATTCTGCCTATTACAATTGTCCGATGACCAATCTGCAAAAGGGGATTTGGTCCTAATACAATTACTGACATGATTAATCCACAATGGGGATTAATCCTATGAATAAAATAACAATAATAATAAGAATACTCTTTGCAGTTACATTATTTTAACACAGGACACATAAGAAACACTCAAGCCTAGGTTCCAATTGATTTTAACTATTTAAGATATCAGGGCTGGCGACTGTTCTGAGGAACGGGGAGGTGTCTACATCCCACTAACACGATCAATCCCAAGAAACTAGCTAAATCAACATCATCTACGATAACCCTATTTAACAATTTATCAATCCCAGTTCACAATTAAGCTTGATGCATGAGTAGTCATTCACATATCTCATCATATATCATATCAATTTTCAATTCGCGCAAGGAGTCTAATGTCTACAACAATCATTAATAAATTTAATGGCACAAATAAAATTTGTTAATCCATCATTCATTAATACATCTAAAGACGCAAGTAAGGGTTGTTAATCCCTCATTCAATAATACATTTAATGACACAAGTAAAGGTTGTTAATCCATCATATGACAACATAAGAGAAGGCACAAGGTAAACGACTGTATTTATTTGTTTCATAAGGAAATCTAAGGTATAATCAGTCGTTCACCGCATAATAATTTCATTACACGCAAGTAGTCTGATGTCCATAACCATATATTACATATAATTTAGCGTGCACAAAGAGTCTAAGTACATCAGCTAGTCCTATATCACATTAAGGAATTGGGCGCTAGCATTCTAATCAACAATCATCATTTACATCAAATATTCAAGAAGCATGAGATATATAGCCACTTAAATAACCCTACGCAACATTAATCATTGTGCGCAATCAAATTAGTAACTAAATCATTCATAGACGTTGCAAAATCAATGCACTAAAGCAACTATCCATTATTCCTGGCACAAAACTTTAATTGTTATGCTAACAAAAATTGTCCAGGGTCAACTATTTATCAACAACAAATTAGTCATGCATTAAAATTTTTAAAGAAAAAGGACCAACTGAAAAGGGTGATAAAGGGTGGATTGACCGTAAGCCACCTAGCATTAAAAATTGAATAAATTATGAATACAATTACATCAATTGTACTTCAATCCCATAGTCTTAAAATTGAGCAAATAGGAATAAAATTTTTCCATTGGGGCTCAAGCATATTAAAATCTGCCACATAAGAAATATACTTAATACCTACAATTATAATGGGTGCCGTGAATTCTTGTTATTTAATGGCTATCAAAACTTTAATCACATGTAAGCATGCTTACCTAATTAATTTGGTAAACCCACTTTTGAAAATAACAAGACTTTATTTACATGCTAGCATGAGCCTAATCATTACATTGGGTTATCAATTATACGTTCCATTCAAATTTAGCATCAATCAATAATAATAGACACACACTTTAATCATAAATTAGATAACTTACCTAAGGTGTATAAGGTATTTATATCTACTAGAAACCTATCATGTCTATAAACATGGTTAAGCGATGAAGCTCAAGGAAGAGCGATACAAAGAGTTAAAGGCAGAGGGTGAATCTGGCACCTCAAAGATCACATGCTATGACACTTGGGTACAACCTAGTCTTATCATTTAATTAATATCAACTAATAAAGGAAACAACAATAATGAGCGATAACCCAAAACAATGGAAATTCATTAAGAAGAAATCATTCTTTTCCTAAAATATACACTCTTAGTCTAGGGCACTGGAAAAATGCAGAGGTACTGTCAACTATTAAATTCCACAAATCTGTGTGAGTTGTCTTTTGGTGGATTGCTAGCCGTTAAGGGTGCTGGAAAAACACTAAGCAATAGTTAAGTCAACAAATTGAAGAAAACTGTAAAATGGAAAAATGCTAAGCAATAGTTAACTCAACAAATTGAGGAAAAATGTAAAATGGAAAAACATTGAGCACAGATTGGTAAATTAGAGGGTAAGAATATGATCATGGATAAAAACAAATCAGAGTGAAAGCATGGGCTCAATCTTTATGAAGGAAGAGTAAAAATACGTTGCTAAAGATCATGAAAAACGTCGGGTGATTAAGAGGAAACATTACCATTGGGAGAGGAGAACGAGAGTTGCACCCTGGGTATCCAAACGCGAGGAAAACAACCTCTGTATAGTGCATATATGACCCAAAACTTGTTGAGGAATCTTTGAATTCGCTGGGTGAGATTAACGAATGGCATATGTAAAAGTATATTTTTTTTAAACCGCGTAGACGCAATGATCTCCACCCTGAAGGTTTTCTACGGAGAGACACAAAGAGCAGAGGTAATAACACCAAAAAAATGTAGGGTAAGCGATCTCAACACATAGGCATTAACAAAACACATAGTTGGGAGTCTTTAAAGAGATGGTTCCTCCACCCAGAAGGCAGAACCCAAAACATTTGTTTTAGCCCCCTCCCCCCAACACTACAAAGAACAATTTCATGGAGAAGAGGGATCTTTGGTTGAGTGGAACAAGTGGGATGCTGATCAACAAGAACAATCCTAGTGATAACCAATTGATGGGATCTATGTGGGAAGGGTTCGACCCTTGAGCAGAAAAGAAAAAAGCCAAGTGCAAGGCAAAATGCAATGAGGTCAAGAGTAGGTGCAAGAGAAATAAAGCGATGGGTGAAATAACTTAAAATTTCATAAATGAAATCACTAACAACTCTAGAAAGCCTATTCATTTCCAGAATTTTTGTGATACTAAATCTACTAGCGAGTATAAATTATTTTTCCTGAACGTCATCGTTAATAACAAATTGCAAGACCAAATATCTATTGTAATGGAAATGGTGTTCTAAGATGTTGTAAGCATTTGTAGGGAGCTCTTTCGGCTATGGAAGGTGGTAATGAGCTCGTCCATGGAATATGCTCTTACAAAGTTTCTTTGGCATATTCTTTGAGGGTAGAGAGGAAATATACTTTTGAGAAGAAGAGGAGTAATACTATTCCTTGGAAGACATTCTCAGTTAGAGGAAGAGAAACCATAACCTAAAATGTCTACATAAGTGGAGAGCGCTCTTAACCTTCCTATTGGGTAGCCAAAAACCCTCAATAGAACACTGGGAAAAAGACCAGAAGAGGTTAAGACATACCAAAGAATTCTTTAAAAAAAAATTGACTGAAGAATGAATAAACCCCAAACACCACCTCAGAGCGATTCAAAATCAACATTAAAATGAAAGGAGTTTGAGGAAAAATCCATTACCATTCCATCAACACATAAATCTATGTACAAAATTTCTAACTAACTTACAACTGCAAATTTTAAAAATGCGTACCATGATCAGTTGATGGCTTGTCGATGTTCTTCAGATGTTGGCTATCCTCCTTGCTCTCTCTTGGTAATCGTTGAGACCTCACCGATACCTTCCATCCAATGCTAGGGGTACTCTTCTTCCCCTTGAGCCCCCCGAGCCGTAAAGGGGCCACATAGAAAACTAAAGAAAAGATAGCTCCCAACTCACCTCGCAAGGTCGAGCTACCACTCTCTATTCGAGTTGGGTATCCCAACTCCCACAAGAAAAATCAGTCAAGAAAAATACGACAGCATAACCTTACACATACCAGTCATGATCCATTCATCTCACTAATACATTGGGTGCAAATTACAATGAAATACTACGACGGTTTAGAATTTTGTCATTTTTTTCTTTTTTCTTTTTTTGTACTAAATATACTTTTTTTTTTCGAGGTCCAAATGTTGGTCGCTCTAGAGATTAACCACCATTTAGGTGCTCTAGCGACCAACAATGGCATGTGTGAGAATCAAACGGTCATTTACAGCAAATCAATCATATATATATATATATATATATATCTCAGTTACGATAAATTTTGTATAGTTAAGACAATCATTTTCTACAGTTGCGAAAATCATTTGGGTGTTCTAATGCAATGGTTTTCTTGTTTTTGATGAAATCTTGATTTCAATTCTCTTTCAAGAAGAGAAACATTGAATTGATCAGACTCTACATAACTTAGATTTTGAAGGTCAGTACTTAAATAATTTATGTGTGATTTAGTAATTTGGTGCTATTGAGATATTTTATGGTTTATTTTCACTCCTTATAAGGGTTTAGAGGAAGAGGTTATAGGCGTTAATTATGGATAAAAGATATATGTGTTGGGTTGATGGTAATACATACAAATATTTAGGGGTTATAGGGGATAATTCTTAGGGGTTATATATGCTAGGTTTTTAGTATTTAAGTGATGAAGACGTTATAGGTATTTGGAAATAATGGGTTATAACTATTAAAAGTTAAATGAATTATAAACTAGATGAGGTGTTATGGGTTATAAATATTATAAAGAGTAGAGATTAATGGTTAAGTGCTTACATGAGTTATTGTTAGGGAGGTTAGGGGTGATATTAGTTAAAGGACTTAAAGAGTATACATGTTTGGACTTATAGGGGTTATAGTTGTTAATAATTAGGTGATACGTGTGTAATGGGTTATATGGGTGAGGGGTTAGATGTCATGGCAGTAAGGGGTTAGTGTTTTACGAATATGGATTATATGGATTTAGTGTTTTATGAATAGGGTAATATTGGTAAGGGTTAAAGAGGTTAGCGTTTTAAGTGTTAGGAGTTATGAGTTATAAGGATTAAAGGTTATAAGAGCTATTCGTTATGGCTTGGAAGGGATCAATGTTAGGTTTATTAAAGTTTAAGGGTTACAATGGTTATAAGGTTTATGGTTTATAAGTTCATCTATTACGAGTTAGAGATGACAACTTATAGAATCAACAAAGATGTGTTATCATATTAAAGAGGATATATGAGCTATATGTGTTAAGACCTAGGGTCGATAAATGTTTCGGGTAAGGGGTTATAGGGAGTTATGAATTATAAGGTATATATGAAGAAGGTTATCAAAGTTATGTGTTGTATTATGGTTTGTAGAGAATAGATGTGATATAATTTATAATATTTAGGTGTTAATGTTTATATGTGTAAGAAATTAAACATTATAGGGGTTAG
>ML829791.1:4977-24991 GCA_009831015.1 Picea engelmannii
AACAACTTCACATCCTTTGTCACAAACTTGACTGACACTTAGTAGATTATGTTTCAGACCATCTACAAACAACACATCTTGAGCTTTTCCTTTGCCATTACTCAGGCTTACCATTCCTTTACCTTTTATTTTTCCTGGTGCATTGTTTCCAAAATTTACATTCCCTGATTTGTTTTCACTTCAAGTTAGAAACTTACTTTTTTCTCCAATCATATATTTGGAACATCCACTATCAATATACCAGGAATTCTTTTGTTTTTGGACTGATAACACTAGTCCACACTTGTCATCTACTTTCTTCTTCCAAACCTTGACATTTTCACCAGTGGGAATCAAATCTGGCTTGTAATTCATTAATCAACAATCTACAGCTTTATGTCCATAATTACGATAGATGTAACATTCTAGTTCACTGAATAGAATATCATAGCGATTTTTATGCTCATAACTATTGTTATGCTTAACTTGCGTCCTTTTCCCAACCATCATATGATTTATAGTCTGAGGTTGTTTGTTGCTTGGTTGTCTCGATCTTTGTTGTGGAATATAGTTATTTGTTGAATATCTTGATTGTTCATATCTAAATCTTATAGAACAGTTTATAGATTTTTGACCAAAATTAGAGCAGGAAAAACAATAACCATAGAAAAAACCTTTGTACCTTGAAAAAATCTGTCTTCTTTGAGGAGGCCGATTTCTTTCATGCCGATAATCTCTCTGATCTACAGATTCAGTTTTGGTACTTTTTATTTCATTCCTTCTCGGTGGCTGATTCTCTTTCTTTGTTTCTGCAGAGTGACTGTTGTCAATGTTTGAGGATTTGACAAACTTGATGGGTTCTGTATTACTTGAATGATTACTACTTGATCCTTCTTCATAGCCCAAGCCAGCTTTCAACTTTGGATTCCTTTGCTGATTTGGAATGGAAGTTAATTCTTCTAAGGCTTTAATACTAGACAAATTTTGTGATACAATGCCTTAAACTTCTCCATTTCTTTTCTGGTTTTTACTATCTCTTCTTCTAAGGATCCACACTTTGATTTCTTCTCTGATAAATGTTGTTTCATAATGTATTCTATTTTCTTTGCTTCTTCTAACTCCACTTTTAGTAGGCAATATTTTAAGTTCTGTACATCATCTATGTTTGAGCACTAACTCAAAGTGAGGCTACTACCTCTGTTTTACAAGATCCAACTTGTTTGAGAGCACCAACTCTCTGGTTTTTCTAGCACCCACTAGAAGGAAGCACCAACTCCCTGAGTGTTTCAACACCGACTGGATGGAAGCACCTACTTCCACTTATACAAGCACCAACTTGCATATAGAAAACTCTGTGTTTTCCCAAGCACCACCCTGCCACCCTGTTTTTCTAGCCACAACTATATGGAAGCTACAACTCCCAATATTTAAGCACCAACTCGAATATCAGAGGACCACAGTCCTCCCTAGCACCACCCTACCTCCCTATTTTTCTAGCCACAACTAGATGGAAGTTACAACTCCCAATATTCAAGCACCAACTCAAATATCAGAGAACCATAGTCCTCCCTAGCACCATCCTACCTCCCTGGTTATGAATAAGTTATTGAAAAACAAACAATACAGGTGTCTCAATTCTTACCCCTTCTTTTCTCTTCTGCAATTCTTCTCTGCTTCAAAATCTGTTCTGCAATTCTGCTCTGCTTCATGCTATTCTGCTATTCTGCTCTGCTTCATGCTATTATGCTATTCTGCTCTTGCTTCTATCTGTTCAACAACTGTTACTCATCTCTGAGTTTTATCTCAAGCTCTACAACCTTTAATTTTACTCTTCTTACAATTCATCACATTTTTTCGGTTAGAACAACCAACCTTACAGAGTCGCTTCATATCTCCTTTTATTCACACATGCTTCATCAGTTACACCTCGAATCTTCTTGGTCAAAAACGTCTCAGCAATTGAATCGCCAACCGATCAAGAATCATGAATCTATTTTGCTAACTGAATCATAACTAATTAATTAACTGTGAAGTGCAACAATAGCCCTCCGATCATATTCAAATTCACCTGCATCGTTGGATTAAATCGGTAGGGTCTTGCATTTATCCCATATGCCCACTGGCTGTGACCAAGTGCTAAACATAATTTGAATTTCCTAATCTTGCATCTCGGCATTCCTGTGATAAAGGATCTTGACACTCCAAGTCGTGATCGCCGAGACTCCGAGATGGATCTTAGCACCACTAGCTTCTTCCCCTCACGTGACCACTGGCTGTGACCGAGCGCTAAACAGAATTTGAATTTCGTGATCTCGAATCTCGACATTCCTGTGATAAAGGATCTCAAAACTCCAAGTTGCGATCGTCGAGACTTCGAGATGGAGCTTAGCACCACTAGATTCTTCCCCTCATGTGACCACCGACGGTGACCATAGGCTGCTCCAAAAGGCGCTTCATATTTCATGATCGTATAAACTTCATCGAGCCTGATCAACGGTCGAGATCTCTGATGATCCGACGGTTCATATCTCATCGTGATCTCACATATCATGATTCCTGTGATGAAGGGTCTTGATGCTCCAAGTCACGATCGCCAAGACTTCGAGATGGAGCTTAACACTGCTAGCTTCTTCCTCCATCTTCTGCAGATGTAACCACTGGCTGTGACCACGGCTTTATTCGGAAACGCATTTTTCACTTTCATGTCTCGAGTATTCTGTCATGCTCTGATCTATCGCCACGTACCCCTCTTGGATCAACGATCCAGATATTATCGCAATTTCACCACTTCACGAGCCTTCTTCATGCCTGATCAACAGTCCACAATCCTTGGTGATCTGACGATCCAGATCTTTTTGTGATCTCGCATATCGCTATTCGTGTGATGAAGGGTCTCAATACTCCAAGTTGCGAATGTCGAGATGGAGCTTAGTAATTAGCTCCTTCCCTTAAGCCTTCGACGACGTGACCTTGAGATATGACCACTCACCAATCAAACGAGCACTTCGCTCCTTTTATTTTCTAGTCAGCGAAATGATGATCTTTCGCCATGTGTTCTATGGAACCAATAGTCCAGATATTATCGCGATTTCACCACGTGTCCTTCTTGAATCAACGGTGAAGATTGTTATCACGATTTCACATATCGCGAGTTTGAACCTCTTTCCTTTGGATTTCCCGATCTACCAAACTTTGAAATGAAAGCTTTGTCGTGCTTTGACTGTTTTCCTCCTTCTGAGCTTACACTGCCGATCTTGCCATTATCGCTATGCTACTGATCGTGCTGATCTTCGCCATCTGATAATGCTGATCTTTGCCATCAATGACAAACATGCATACTCTGCCTTTGTCTAAAAACATCCCAACACACTAATTATTTTTTTATTGCAATTAATTCAATTGGAGGCAGATTGTATGGGTGGACTATACAGGCACAGTTTTAAGATTGATAGTTTTGGTGTTTTTTTTTTTTTAAACAATCTGGCAGTGGAATGCCTTTCCTTAATAGAATTTGAATGTGAAATGGACAAAATCATATTATGGTCAATGACCCGAATATTAGAGAAATTCTAAAGATTTTTCAATGTGGCTATAAGACTATATCTCTAATGGCTAGGATCAGAAAATGAGGCTCTGATACCACTGTGGCGAATCAAGCTGGTTCACTATGTAAATATCCAATATAAATAGGACAATACACAATAATCCATTTAAGGATAGTAAATATATTTAATAATAATTGTATAAGAATGAATAAGATGATAAGTACAATGAGAATGAGGGCCTTATATACCCACACAAGGGTGTCCATTCATGAAGAGACACAACCTTTCATCATGAAGATGTCTCTTCATTATTAATCATTAATCATTAATTATTATTTATATTGTGTTCATAACACACATCGAGCTACACATGCAATTCATTAGAAAGCTCATTCATGATCAAGTTATTGAAGTGCTCTTTTGCACTATAGAAGATCAAGTTGTAGACAATTTCAGAAAGTTTATTACAGAAGCAAAGTTTTCCAAACTTCGATCTATATTAGGAGTTCAGGAAGTTGTCATTAAAGGGGGATGCACTCTAATTCGTCCTTCCTTCTCCTATTGTGTCACTATTGTAAATCCTTCAATCCTATCCCAAGTTGTTCTTAAGGGGGGATGTTATGATATTTATACACTTAGGAGTTAGTTAAGATCTACTTGGACTAATGTTTCATTAGGCAAAACTGTGTTTCTTTAGTATGCATTAGTATGCATTTATAGTTAGGAAATACGACGATCACTATATGTTCCTGACATAGAGTGATCCGCCGGTTCATATTCTCCTCGATCTTAGTGGTTGTTGATTCGTGGCTTAACACCTGATTGGTCCATGATCTCTATTTAAAGAGCACGGAGGGTCATTTGTTGATGATCTATTGTGAGAATCTCTCTTGTAAAATATCTCTGTAATATTTTTCTTTTACTTTAATAAACTGCTCCAAGTGGCCGCGTTGTCTGGGGTCGTGGATGTTTCCCCATAGGGATTTTACCACATCAAAACAACGGTGTGTTGATCTTTTATCTAATTGTGTGAGTGGTTACTGAAGGTGTTCATCCTATGTTAGAATACCTGTGTTGTCGAACAATTTTTTGGATAGCCCCATGATTTCCATCCAAATGGGTGGTGTTGATGTTGTATTAGGGTTCCAATGGTTACAATCATTGGAAACAACAACCTTTACTTTGCAAGAAATTTTCATGCAATTTTCCTCAGATGGAAAGGAAATTAAGCTTAGAGGTATCCAAGGGAAACCTTATAAAGTGATTATCTCTAATAGTATGGAAAAATTACTCAAAAAGGGACACCAAGGTGTAATTGCACAATTATGCTCACTTGATGTTCAAACATCTATAACCTCTACTCCATTATATCTCTAAATAATTATCAACAATCATTCCAAGGTATTTGGTGAAATGCCTAAAGGTGTTCATATTGCTCGAGATCATGACCATGATATTGATTTGCAACCAAGAAGTGTACAACCTAACACTAGGCCTTACATGTATCCATATGCACATAAGAGTGAGATTGAGTGCATGATCTAGGAAATGTTAGAGGTTGGCATCATTCATCATAGACAAAGTTATTTCTCTTCACCAGTGGTGTTGGTTACAAAAAAATATGGTTCATGGCGTATGTGTCTATAATATAGACAACTCAACAAAATGACCATCAAATATAAGTTTCCTATCCCCATCATTCATGAATTATTAGATGAATTGCATGGATTAAAATTATTTACTAAGTTGTATCTTCATTCGGGATATCATCCAATCAGAACGAGGCAGGAAGACATTACTAAAACAACTTTTAGAACACGTGAAGGTCATTATGATTTTTTGGTTATGCCACTTGGACTTACTAATGCACCTTCAACATTTCAAATCTCGATGAATTTTATTTTCAAGCCCGCCCTTAGAAAATTTGTGTTAGTATTTTTTGAT
Organism: Picea engelmannii; assembly: GCA_009831015.1. Taxonomy (NCBI): domain Eukaryota; kingdom Viridiplantae; phylum Streptophyta; class Pinopsida; order Pinales; family Pinaceae; genus Picea; species Picea engelmannii. Next base: position 10,446 of record ML829791.1, read on the forward strand.
GACACACTAATTTACAACAAATCTTGGGAAGATCATGCACACCATGTTGAAAAAGTATTACAACTATTGGAAGAGCAACAATTTTATGCAAATCCTTCCAAGTGTGCCTTTGGGATTCAAGAAGTGGAATATTTGGGTCATATTGTATCTCATGAAGGTGTAAAAGTGGACCCTAAAATAATTAAATCTATGAGGGAATGTCCCAAAACCTTGAAGAAACTTAGAGGATTCTTAGGGTTGACAGGCTATTACCGCAAATTTGTTAAGAACTATGGTCAAATAGAAACACATCTAACAACATTATTAAAGAAGGGAGCATTTTATTGGACCGAAGAAGAAACCAAAGCTTTTGAAAAACTTAAGGAGGCTATGTGTACAACTCTCTTCTTCACCACAACTGACTTTACAAAAATATTTATTGTGGAGTATGATGCCTCAGGCCATGGAATTGGTGCAATTTTAATGCAAGAATGAAGGCCCCTTGACTTTGAAAGCAAACAACTTAAAGGAAAAAACTTAGTCAAACTCATTTATGAAAAATAAATGTTGGCCATACTAAATGCAGTTCAGAAATGACACCCTTACCTAATAGGAAGACACTTCAAAGTAAAAACAGATCACGATAGTTTGAAGTACTTCTTGGAGCAACAATTATCTTCAGAAGAGCAACAAAAATGGGTTACAAATATGTTGGGTTATGAATTTGAAATTATCTACAAAAAAGGAAAACACAATATTGTGGAAAATGCTCTTTTTAGGAAAGAAGAAGACACAAAAGGTTCACTATGTGTTATTTCTATTCCGCAATCTAATTGGGAGGAAGAAACAAGGATAGAATGGAAGCAAGATCAAAAGGTATTGAATATTATTCAACAACTACATGAGGACCCCAATTCAATAGATAATTTTGTATGGAAGAATGATTTGCTATGGTATCGTGATTGCCTATATTTATTTAATAATTCCCAACTCAAATAGAAGGTTCTTCATGAATTGCACACTTCTCCTATAAAGGGACATTCGGGATTCTTGAAAACATACCACAAGATAAATAAGGATTTTTTTTGGGAAGGTCTTAAAAATGATGTTTGAATGTTTGTGTCTGAATGTTTTGTCTACCAACAGAATAAGGGAGAGGCAATCAAAACTCCAGGTCTCCTACAACCATTAGCTATACCAAGCCAACGTTGGGAAGAAGTTTCAATGGATTTCATTATAGATTTACCCAAATCCGAAGGAAAGACTTGTTGGATATGTGTTATATTCTTTGCACAACTATAACATGGTTTTTGGGTGGTTTTTCGACACATGGTTTTTTGCCGATGGGTTTCTATTTACAGTTAAGGAATTAGGATTGTTGACTAATCCAGGTCATTGGATTAGGGTTTTGGATGCCGCTGGCTCCTATATGTATATTGTATTGTAAATAATGTATGGGATGATGAATATAGAATATACTGGTTTTCCCGATTTGGGTTTATAGGGGAAAAATCTCTGTGTAATGTGTGTATTTGCCATTGTATCTTTTCTGTTCTTTTACAAAAAATATGTTTGTAGTAATAATTGTACAAGGTTAAAATATACATTTGGTATTAGATAAATCATTTTCTTTAGGGGGATGCCTTTGTGGTCAGGGGTTTGGCTCGGGACTATGATAATCCTTGTTACAGTGGGAGATCCACGATATTGATTCTTCAGGTGAAAAGAAATGGAAAGCAGTTCGAAAATGGAGATCGAGAAGTTTAATGGGAAAAGTTTTGAGCCGTGGAAGTTCAAGATGGAAGATCTATTGGTAGACATAGATAAGTGGATCGTGGTGGATCTAGGTACTGCACCAACATGAATGTCAACATATGATTGGAAAAATATGGATTGGAAGGCGAAGAGAACAATTCGATTGTGTCTCTTAGATTCAGTTTTATTTAATGTGTTAGAGGAAGCTACAACCAAGGTGTTATGGGATAAGTTGGGGGATTTGTATCAGTCTAAGTCCCTGGTAAATAAATTGTTCCTACATAAGAAGCTTTATAATCCGAGGATGAATGATGGAGACTTGGTGACAGAGCATCTAAACACTTTAATTAATGTGGTAAGTCAGTTAGTATATGTTGAGATTAAAATTTTAGATAAAGATAAGTGTATCAATTTATTGTGCTCTTTACCAGACGTGTGGGATAGTCTGGTTGTGTCCACATGTAGTAATAAAACTACCTTGAAGTTTGATGAAGTGGTCTCATCCTTGTTGTTGGAGGATATGAGACGAAAGAACATGGAAAGACAGAGCACAGATGCATTATTTTCAAGATGACGCTCTGAGGAAAGAAATAGATCTAAGTCCTCAAGTGGGAGATCTAAGTATAAGGGTAGATCTAAATATCTTGGAAATTTTGTAAAGGTATGCTCGAGATGTGGAAAATAAGGGCACTACAAGAAGTAGTGTAGATCCAGAAGCATTGAGAGAAAGAAGGGATTTGAAGATGCTCCTTATATAGAAGAAAAGACTTCCAAGGAAGAAGGAGGGGATGTGTACTTGGCTTCTTAAAGCACACATGCAGATTATGAGGCATGGTTGGTTGACTCAGGTGCATCCTTTCATATGAATCCCCTCAGGGAGTGGTTTTGTGAGTATGAAAGGTATGATGGAGGTAATGTTTTTCTAGGTGATGACTTGACAACCATAATCAAAGGATGAGGAAAAATCAAGTTGAGGATCATAGATGGAAGGATTAGAAGACTACATGGTGTTCTTCACATCCCAGGATTGGCCATAAATTTGATTTTTATAAGCAAAATGGACTATGCAGGGGTAAAAACAATATTTGAAAAGGAAACTTGTAGGATGGTTCGAGAAGAAATGGTGTTGTTGAAGGGAGTTCAGTTTGGAACTCTATATAATCTGCAAGGAAGAACTATTAGTGATGGGTGTAATAGTTCCATTGTTCTTGATATTGGAGCCGAAGAAGAAAAAAATGCTACAGTCTTTGGAGAAAAGGTTATGTCGTGGAATCAAAGACTGTGGCATATCAGAGAGAAGGGATTTTGACTACTATATGGTAAAGGTATGGTTGAAGGTATATCTAACTCCTCTTTGGATTTGATTTCTATGAACATTGTGTATAAGGGAAGTAGAATTAGGTAAGATTCCCCTCTCGTGTAACAAGGGTAGAATAAAGTTTACAACTAGTGTATAGTGATGTGTTTGGACCTGTGTCGGTTCCATCATTGAGAAAATATGTGTACTATGCCTCTTTTATAAATGAATTCTCGAGGAATACTTGGATATATTTCCTCAAGAAGAAATCTAAAGTCTTTGACAGGTTTAAAGAGTTTAAGGCTCTTGTTGAAAATCAAACAAAGAAAAAAATTAAGGTGTCGAGGACGGATAATGGTGGAGAGTTCTACATAAATGAACTTGAAGAATTCTGTAAGAAGTGTGGTATAGAAAGACAAAAGAATAATCCATGTACACCTCAACATAATGGATTTGTAAAAAGGATGAACACGACGCTGATGGAAAAATCAAGGTGCATGCTCAGTGGTGCCAAGTTAGTGAAATAATTCTGGGAAGAGGCAGTGGGGACTACATGTTATCTGGTCAATCATTCACCCTCATCAACACTGGATGATAATACTCCACTCAAGGTTTGGACTGGTAAGAAACCCTCTCTCACACATCTCAAGGTATTTGGCTACGAGGCCTATGTTCATGTTCCAAAGGAAAATAAGAGTAAGCTAGATAAGAAGGCTAAAAAGTGTATCTTTATTAGGTATAAAGATGTTTTCAAAGGTTATAAGCTTTGGAACCCAGAAACTAAGAAGGTTGTGTATAGTTGAGATGTGGTATTTAGAGAAATGAAAGATGTTGTAAAAAATGAAGTCCTACCAAGTAAGGAAGAACCAGAGAAAATAGAGTTTTAGTTAAAGGATGATGAATTAGTCTCTATAGAAAAAAACAAATCCGAAGAAGAAGATCCTCATACTCCAGTATTGAGGATATTGGTTTGGGAAAAAAGGCAACCGAAAAGGTATACTCCATCTGATTTCCATTCTAGTTTTTCTTTATCTATTATTGATGATGATGCTAGAACTTTCAGGGAGGCATGATTTGGAGGATGGAAAACTTAGGAAAAAGGCCATGGTCGAAGAAATGGTAGCCTTTGATAAGAATGAGGCTTGGGATCTAGTGGAGTTTCCAACTGGAAGAAATCCCATTGGCAACAAATGGGTATTTAAAAAGTAATGAATGTAGAAGGAAAAGTGGAGAAATACAAAGCTCAATTAGTAGCAAAGGGTTATTCCCACGTTAAGGGAATTTATTTTGGTGAGATTTTTTCTCATGTTGCCAAGTTAACCTCTATTAGATTTATTTTATCTATTGCTGTTGAGTTTGATTTTAAAGTATAACAGATGGATGTGAAGACAAAATTCCTACACGGGGATCTGGAAGAAGAAATCTACATGAAGCAGCTAGAAGGCTTTGCTGTGAAGGGAAAGACATAGTTGTTATGCAACTTGAAAAAGTCCCTGTATGGTTTAAAACAATCACTAAGGATGTGGTATCAAAAAATTGATACTTATATGTTGGGACTTGGCTTCACAAGAAGCAAAGATGGTCATTGAGTGTATTTCAAATTAATTGGTGATGATTTAATTTTTTTGGTCTTGTATGTGGATGATATGTTGCTAATAGGAAACAACAAGGAGATTATCTAGGATGTGAAAACTCATTTGTCCTCTAAATTTGACATGATAGATCTTGGTGCTACAAATTTCATTTTGGGCATGGAAATTAAAATAGATCAAAAAACAAGGAACTCTAGTTAAATCAGAGAAAATATGTCGAGACAATATTGCAGAGGTTTAATATGTAGGAATGTAAACTGGTCAAGGTCCCTATTCATGTTGGTGTAAAGTTATATGTGGATCAGTGTCCAATGACACTTGAAGAGGAGGATGACATGTCTCATGTTCCATATGCGAGTGCAGTTGGAAGTTTGATGTATTCAATGGTCTGTACTAGATTGGACATTGCACATGTAGTTGGAGTTTTGAAAAGGTATATGTCAAAACCAGGGAAAGAACATTGGATAGAAGTAAAGAGGGTTTTCAGGTATTTGCGTGGCATTGGTAGTTATGGAGTGTGATAACAAGGAAGACCATGATTGGATAGAGTGTTGGGCATTAATGGATTTGTGGATGCATATTGGGCTGGAGATTTGGGTCATGGAAGATCTAAAAGCAGGTATATGTTTAACTTGTTTGGAGGAGAAATTAGTTGGATGAGCAAAAGACAGACTGTAGTGGGACTTTCAACAACCAAAGTTTAATACATGGCAGACACTCATGCAAGCAAGGAAGAAACATGGTTACAAATATTGGGTTCAGGTATTAGGTTGGTACCACAAGCTGTAAGGTTAGATCATGATATTTAGAGTGCACGTTTTCTAGAGAAGAACCCAACTTATCATTCAAAGATAAATCATATTGATGTTCAATATCACTTTGTAAGAGACATGGTTGAAGAAAAGAAGGTGTTGTTGATGAAGGTGGACACTTTGAAAAATGTTGTGGATTCATTAACAAAATCTGTGAGCATTGAGAAGTTATCTTGGTGTAGAGGATCTATAGGCATTGCTGCCCTGGATTGTTGACTATGCACCCTGTAACCCCTTGTTGTAACACAACCAACCCCTAAATAGCCTTTCTAGGGATGGGTCATCGAAGTTTCGCTTTCCCTGGTTCATTTTTGGTCCCTTACTTAAGAAAAACCCTCTTATTCTGTTCCCCCAAAGTTTACATCTCTCACTTAGTGCTTAAACCAACTAACAGGGTCCTTCTCATGACCTCAGGTTGAAAACTGAGAGCTAAGAGTATGCTTAGCGAAGGTTTCGACACTTCGAAACTCCCAGACTGGAGTTTCAAAGGTGTTGTCAAATTCCTAGATCACCGAACAACGGAGGGAACATTCCTTTTTCCCATACTCTTCCCAAACTTCTGAAGTTATCCAAACTCCCAGAGTCTTGTATACATCACCAACCATGTTGGCTAGGTGCGCATGAACTAAGAACTGACACGCGACGAGGGTCGAGGGGTGAAACATGTCCTCATTAGTGGGTGGCACGTGTCATGCTTTAATAGGCATAAGGGGTTGGTGAATCAACCAAATATGGGTGACACGTGGCACCTTAGTTGTGGGTCCATGTCACCTGGGATGAAGTTAGTGAGCTAGGTTGACCCCCATCATACGGTTTAGATTTATCCACGTGGATCCATAGATCCATGATCCATGTTACTTTGCGGCTCCAAACTTTCGCACTTACCGACTCCTCTCGACGAAAATCCCCTGAAGATCCAAGTCTCTGGACTCTCGGATTTGGTGCCACACATCCTTTTCCTACCAACGGTTGAGATTTACTTCACCGTTTGCGACTTTCAGAGTTTTCACACATTGAAAACTCTTGTCCAAATTCCCTCGGAGTACCAAGTCTCTAGACTATAGGATCTCTTGCCACATATCCTCTCATCTGATGGCTCTAATTTGATGGACAACCTTAGACATGGGACAAGTAGGGGTCACATGTCGCTCCACGATGCATTCCCGATCGGTTTGGTAATCGAAGGTGGGCTTCTCAGATCGATAACTAAGAGGGATCCCAAAGGATCCGAAGATCGATGGTCCATGCCACTTCGGTTCGATGTGTGCCTTCCATATTTCCCTCTGGACCACACCGGATCTATCACCATGTGTACCTAGCATCCACGGTCAGGATTTACTCCGGCTTGCAGAGCTCTGGGGAAACTCATGTGTCCCTATGCCATTGATTACCCAGAATTTTGGATAAGCATTGATATATGGATACTTGTCCCTTCAATCTCCACGGTCCAGATTAACTCTGAGACTACGACATTCAGGAGTTTCGACGCTAGACCACTCCTATTCTTTTGAAGTAGAACTTCGCCGAAGCACTTAACACTTCCCTTCCTAAGTATGATCTAACGACTGAGAGAGATCCATACTGAATCTCCAAATCGACGACCCTCATCCATTCATGACTCCGACCTTCGACTATTTTTGAGGATTGTGGGGACATAAGTCCCAAAGTTTCGAAGCCGAAAGAGCTAGCTCCTTTCGAACTAGCACAGGGTTCCTAGTGTTACCCATGATTTTTGTCATCATGATGATGTATTGATGATAGTGTACTCAGGCTCTTCATAAGAACTTTCTCCTGAGAAAAGTTACTTTCATCTCTTCACAGAAACCTCATTTTTGAAGAAGGTTCGCAGGCTGATAATATATTTGGCTGCGAGAATGACCCATTCTCGTAGGCTACCTTAAGACAGGGTGCAAACTTCTTGCACTGTGTTGAATAGCTAAGGTGCGAACTCTTCTTAAAGCAAGGAAAAAGATGAATTCTCGAAGCTTCTAGAAGGGAATCTTCTAGAAGGATGGGTTGGCATTCGAATGGTTATCCTAGTACTGGATTCCATAATATTTTGGGATCATTCTTATCCAAGTAACTAATTCATTCTCTCCTATATATTGAGGGAATTCTCATGGAAAAGGTTAAGCAAGATTCATTGGAGAATTGGTGAAAGAATTGTGTGAAGGACTTAGCTTGCACAATAGCTTGGAGACTCTAGCAAGGGTTTTGGTCTTCTTCATGCAAGGATTGAGCAAGTGTGTGTGTCAGAGCCAAGGGCCATTGAAAGGAAGTTTGCAACATCAAGGCTCAGGTTGTAATCTTTAATTTCCATTAATATGATACAGCGGAATGTCCCTTTCCCATAAAGCTATTTCCACTTTATTGTGTAATTCCTTGATCATACACATAGGTTAACTGTTGAATATATTGTGTGATCTTCACTTTGGTTGGTTTGTGTTGTCTTGGTCTTGGCTGCACGAGAGCACTGGAGCGAAGCGGGAGCAACAAAGACCATAGGAAGCGATAATAAGGTATGTTATTTGTTCTTGCCTCCTAGTTAATTCAATGGTTAAAACCTAGGGAAAGAGTCATGTCCCGTCTTGCTTTGTTCTAGATCCAGGTGGATCTAGGGAGATCTGTTAGTGTCCACACATACCGATTAATCCAATAACAAAATTGGCGCCTCCACTGGGGAGCAATCCCATTTTCTTTGTGGCTTTTGGTATTTTTCTGTGGCCAGTTGCTCTTGTTTCACTTTTCTCCTTTCCTATCAATCTATGAATCTTCAGGATATCCTGATAAACCCTCTAGGTCCAGAGGTCTTTTCAATTTTTGCTTCATTTTCCAAAAATTTGACTAGTTTCAGAGGTTCTCGCACTGCACTTCACTGTAGCCTGCGAGAATCCACAAAGTTTTCACTCTGCCTTTAGGTTGCAGTGTGAGGTTCTCGCACTTTGCTCAAAGGCCACCTGCGAGAATGCCTAATTCTCGCACTGTGTAATACTACCAGCCTGCGAACTCATTTTTTCAAAATTTTGGATTTGAGTTGTGGCATCTTCAACTGCCCAGATCAGTCTAGGTGCCTTACCAGAGTTTCTTGGACCATTGATTGGTGTCTTTCTTGTCTTCATTTGCGTGCATGAACAGTCTTAGGATTGCAAGGCTTTTCTTGTCATTTTTGTCTTGACTTTCGTTTCTTGACTTTTCTTGGCAAAACCATTCTCTCTGACTTCAGAATCTGAGTGTGTTTGATTAGTTAAGAACCAGTGATTGGTAGAAAGTTGATTTTTCTTGGTCTTTTCTCATTTGCTTATTGTTTGAAAGGTCATTTTTCTTATGCAATTGAAAAGACTATATTGGCTTGCTTTTTATTTTTGTTTTCATTGAAAGAATGGATTGGGTTATTATCATTACTTGTTCATTGGTTTTCTGATTTTCAGTACTCTCATTGGCATAGTGAGGGTCCTTTTTGAAAAGTGAACAAAGTTTTTCTTTCAAAAAATCGTTTTTGTCTTCGAAAACATTGAAAATCAAATTGTTGAAATTGTTGAAAAAGAGGCAATAGACTATTGTTCTTTGATGCGTGATTTGTTGCATTTGCATTTGAAAGGAAATTTTGCATTGTAGTTCAAGGTTGATCTGGAAAACTTTCTCTTTCCCTCCCATACATAGGATTCATTGAACGAAAAGTTATATTTTTCATTATCATCCATGCATTGTTGGGTCAGAGTCATACAACATAAGTTTCATCTCCGTTTCCTTTGAGTAAACAACAACTCTTAATACCACTGTGTAATCATAAAATTTATCTAGTAACTCTTTTCTAGGGCTCTATTACACCAACATTTATCTAGGCTAGAGCTTTGGAGTAGGAAGAGAGATACACTCTCCAAACACACAATAGCATCTTGTGTTAGGGAGTGTTAAATTCCATTTGCAACATCCTGTCCTGGGAAGCCCTTCTCACACAAGGGTCAAACACGAGGTCGCATTGATATTGGCAGAGTTACTCACCTTGCTTTTTTGGTATCAGTGTAGAGATTACACGTATTACAGGGATCACTCAGAGGTATACCCATGATGATGAGTGGAAGCCTTTTGAGTTGGTTTCGGGCTAGATACCCTGCCCTTGCGTGTGGATCAGACTTCGACTGTCCCCCCAGGCTTTATTGTTGTTGGTGGTGACCTTAGTGGCCTATCACTCTAGGTTCTTACCCAAGGTGATTTTGGAGGGGAAAGTCTTCACGGTACCTGGAATTGACGTTGACCAAACTCACTCGGGCTCCTTGGAGGCTATACCCACGATTATGTGTGGGAGCTTGCACTAGGGTGTAAGTCTATTAAGCAGGTCGTCAGCGTAACTTTTCCACCCTAGCCCCGCCCCTTCTCGTCTCGTTGTTGTGACGTTGGATTTCATCACCAACTAGTGGCTTCGAAATTAGAAGGTTTTTGCTTGCTTGGTGATTGCTTCCTAGATTTTTGTTTATTAGCGCGTGTTGTTTGTTTCTCGAAGTTGACCATAGGATTGTCTTCGTGAAGTTTGTTACTCATTTACAATAGCCCCCCCACGTCGTTCATGTAGAATGCAAGGTTTACCTACAGAGCATCTGGAAGGTTCTCAACCCTTGCCTACAAGTACACCTAAGGGCTCTCCTCGGCAAAGTGAAGCCACAGTCGTCACCACCCCACAAGTGGAAGGAACTGACTCTCTAGAACATTTTCGAATTACAAATACTCGAGAGGACTTTCGACTTCACCCCGATTCTGAGAGACGTTTTATGCGAGCAAGCTCTTCCGGAGACTTAATTGTTGTGTATTCCGGATCTCCGACTGGACCTGGGGACCAATATCCTTTTTGGTGAGACCTTTTTGGTCCAGGTTCAACTGTGATTTCCGAGATCAACCACCTATGATTTCTAAAATCTCTGATACAGAGACAGTACCGGTGACTACCACTTATCACTTTACCGTCCCTGCCGAAATGGCCCATCTTGCAGCTACTATGAGTGTTCCAACTGGGTTTACTGTGGTTAGTCTTGCTCCCATCAATACACCGCACATGCCCAATGTCAATCCGACACTACCACCTGGATACCATGCATTGAATGCTTCCATTCCTACTCCTGCGCAAACTCCATCTGGCTCTCCTAGTGGTCCTTCTTCTTCTAGGCACTTTCTTCCTGGTTTTGTTCCCACACTCCCTCAATTTCCTTTTGGAGGACCTTCTTCGTCCTCTATTGGAAATCCTACTCCTAGTGGCACTATTCCGTCATTCACTCCAAATTATCAGTTTCTGGTTGGTGGACAATTTCACCAAGGTGGTATTACTTAGCCCCCTTTCAGTGGGAAAATTCCTTTTGGAACACAAGTCCCACTTGGAACACAACCCCCAATTGGAACATTACCCCCAATTGGAACACCACCTTCGATGGGAGGACCAACCCCTCCTTATGGGAAAAACATACCTCTGTCCTTGGCCCAGTATTGGAATTAGTTGATACAAAATCCTCCTCAATCGACTGGGGGGCAACAGTTTCCAACTGCATCCGTAACACCCCCTAGCATGGGCCAACCATATCCAGGTTCGTTCAATCCCATTTGGGGGGCAAATGCTCAAACTCAAGCCCCTGTTCTAGGGTATAATTCTATGAGCTACTATCCTCTCCAACCACCACCGAATATGCCTGGGTCTTTACATTATATGCAGACTACTTATGGTCCTATTGGTTTGCCGACAGGGCTTCCTCCCCAAAGCCACCAGTACCCACAAGTGAATCGAAAGTTACCCTTTCTTGCCACTTTGGATTTGCCGGATTTGTCAAGGATTTTAAATGATCCTATTCGTCACTCTCCCCAATGGCCTTTTATTCCAGCCAAGCTTCCATCAGACATTCCTAAGTTTGATGGCAAAGTGGGAGAGGACCCAAACAATCATGTTATGACTTTTCACCTATGGTGTTCATTCAACTCGTTGATGGATGACTCTATTCGTTTACGTATTTTTCAATGAACCCTTACCGGTTCTGCTGTGAAGTGGTATATTGAATTTCCACGAGGTTTCTTCTCTGATTTCAACACCCTAGCTATGGCTTTCCTTACGCATTACCAGTTACCGATCCGTTATGATACGGGGACCGAGATTTTGACTTCCTTCAAACAGACTAAAGGCACTCATATATCTGATCATATCCATGAGTGGTGAAGGCGACGAGGTCTCATTAAACTTGAGCTCCCCGATCAGTTACTAGACGAATGGTTTACAAAATCATTTGTGAGCGAAATCGGTAAGGACATTGCCATGGGTGGCGTAGTCACGGAAGAGCAGGCTATAAGTCGTGCTCAATATCTTGACCTTGTTTACTCACAAATGGGAACCCTTTACGATTTACTACCTGACTTACCTCATCCTAATACTTCCAACACTTCAACTACTCCAGCTACCTCACATGCAGCTGACGGTGTGATTGGTACTGCGTAAGCCCAATCACATTCTGCTTCAAGCACAACCCCCAAAAGTTGTGTCGAAACTTTTCCATGTAGTACGTTTCCCTCATCAAGAAAGTTGTTACCGTCGACCAACTATCCTTCTTCAATTATGATACCCATACTGGAAACGTACCGTTTATCACTAAAACCCCACCGAGTTATGAGAACGTCGGTGTAGGCCTTCTAAAGGACTCCTCGTTAATGGGTACTTTCCCCATTCCACCGCTCGATGTTCCACACTCGTCTGCTTCTTCCATCAACATGATCTCTACCATGCCTCACGAACTTCCTGCGTCTCATGACCCTTGGATAGTCCCTGACCCTGGAGATCATCTTCATTTCAACAACGCAATGCCGTTAAGTCTGGTTGAATCTGCCTATCAAGCGATTCAATTGGCAACACCTTCTGCCTCCTCTCTTGATGAGTTGTCTCACGATCCTTTTCGTGTTATTTTTCCCACTGACGAGATGATCATGTCCATCATGGAAGACACCCCTTGGGACGATGGACATCATCATTCCATCCTCTTTCTGGAGCAACATACTCTTGAGAACTACCAACGGATTTTGACTCCGTCGACCGTTGTTGTCATCTCGACGGTTCCCGAGTCTGTACATGATGTGTTTGCCGAAGGGAATTTAATCAATATCTCGCCCATGATTCCCATTGACATATCCATTAAGCATGGGATTGTCGAAAATGTCCATATTGGAGCTTCGTGTTCTTCCGATGAAATCGTCACCTATACATCCCTTTTCAAATAATTTTGTGACATCTTTTCCTGGAGCTATGAATAAATGCCAGGTATCGACCCTGCGATTGTTATACATGAGATAAAGACATACCCCGGAGCTAAAACCATCCGGCAACGCCTTCGTGCAGTTCACCCACGTAAAGCGGCTGCCATCAAACTCGAAGTCGAGAAACTTCTGAAAGCCGTCTTTATTTATCCAGTGGCTCTCACAGACTAGGTTTCCAATCTTGTCCCGATTGACAAGAAACAAGGCACCATTCATGTATGCATTGATTATAGGGATATCAACAAGGCTTGTCCCAAAGACAACTTTCCTACCCCTTTCGTCGATCAGATTGTCGATGATTGTGTCGGAAGTGAAATCTTTTCTCTTATGGATGGTTTCTCCAGGTATAATCAAATCAACATTCTTCTTGAGGATCAACATAAGACTTATTTTATTTGTCCTTGGGGTACTTCTGCCTATCGGAAACTTCCTTTCGGTCTTAATAATGCGGGTGCAACTTTCCATCGCGCTATGTCTTATGCTTTCCATGATATAAAGCACATTGTCCAACCATATTTGGACGATTTACTCGCTCATTCAATGCGTCGAGTCGATCACCCAACTCACCTCTGGGCCATTTTCGTTCGCTGTCGGTTCTACCGTATACGTTTAAATCCTCATAAATGCATTTTTTGCGTGGAATTCGGCCGTCTACTAGGTTTTATCGTTTCGCGTCAAGGAATCTGGGTGGATCCTTTAAAGGTTGAGGTGATCCTTAATCTCCCTCCTCCTTCTACACTTCGCCAGTTGCAAAGTTTGCAGGGGAAAGCAAACTTTCTTCGTCGTTTTATCCCAAATTATGCTGAGATAACTCGTGGATATACGCGGCTATTAAAGAAGGATTCAGAGTTCATCTGGGATACTATTTCCAACAATGCTTTTGAAGCTTTGAAGTTGTCTCTAACGCGAGCTCCGCTTATCTTTCCCCCTGATTACAGTCACGATTATTTCCTTTACCTTGCTGCCTCGGATTACACCATTGGCATGGTTCTCGTCCAAGAGGATGATGCTCACGACGAACATGTTATTTACTACTTGAGTCGAAGTCTCACGCTGACTGAAATGAAGTATCAACATGTCGAGAAACTGGCCTTGGCTGCCGTCCAAGCCGTCCAACGCTTCCGACACTATATCCTCTCATGCAAGACTACAATGATTTCACATTGCAACCCTATGCAACACATTCTCACCCGTCAATTGCTAGGGGGAAAGTACTCCAAATGGATTGTGATACTCCAGGAGTTTGACTTGGAATTCGAACATGCCAAGTCCAAGAAGTCCTTAGTTTTTGCTGAGTTGATATGCGACTTTCCCCATTCTGCAACGAAAAATGTAGTAGCTGATTCATTACTGGATGAATCTCTTTTCCTTATTAGCACTGATGATATTTGGTATGGGGATATCATTATATATCTCCAAACCCATACTTTCCAGCCAACTTTGTCCAGTACTGAACGACGTCGCATACGCTATCAAGCTCGTCAATACATTATCCTCGGGGATACTCTTTATCATCGAGGGATTGACTCTGTTTTTCAACGTTGTCTAACATTCGACGAAGCCAAGAAAGCTTTGAATGACTGCCATTCCGGAGCATGTGGTGGTCATATGTCTAGGTATGTTACTGCCTAAAAGATCTTACATGCAGGGTGTTTTTGGCCTTCCTTATTTAACGACTGCATCATTGTTGTTTAGAAATTCCATGCCTGCCAGACCTATAATCAGAAGATTCGGTCACATCCTGCTCCTCTTCACCCTGTGGTCTCAGTTGGTCCCTTTGCGAAATGGGGCATCGATTTCATGACATGTCACCCTCACTCGGCCGGGGGGCATGGT
>ML829791.1:62340-80748 GCA_009831015.1 Picea engelmannii
GGACAGAAAGAAGAGGAAGAGCCCAGGATCAGGATCGTGGAACGGTGGCCGATCTCAGAAATCATTGTAAGTTGGTTCATATTGAGATTAATGAAAAAGATACTTTTCCCGTCCCGAATACATAAGTCTCATCTATGTTATTTTATTTATGTTTTATCTCTAACCCCCTAGTAGATCAGTAGCATGCATACACAGTTTGTCTTGATTGCAGGAAGCTTTGTGGAAGGAGCAACAGCAGCAAGGAGATAACAACTCAACGGAGGATCTACTTCGACCGTCGGAAAAAAGGTTGGTTTACTCTTCCCGTGTTTGCCTGAGAAAAGGGGTTAAGATTTTGGGTAGAAGGTTAAAAGTTAAATCTTAAGGGTCATGATCTGCGTATAAGTTTAGAGCCCTAGCTTATTAGTCCGTAGGGTAGAATACCCCACAACATAGATGCATTCAAAGAGGGACTTTATGGAGTCATTACTCAGTGTTGGGTGCATGCCTATTTTGAGAAGGAAGTCTATTTTGGGCACAAGCCTATTTTTGGGAGAAATATCTATTTTGGGAAAGACCTAATTTTGGAGCACATGCAACAAGTGGCAAGAACACAACATGCAAAAAAAGAAGGAAAAACAACATGCAGGAGGAAAAGCAATGTGGTGTGTAGGAAGACAAGACTAACCATGACAGGGTTAGGTTTTTTGACAAATATTGTAATGGATATAATCCTATAAAGTAGTATAAATATGGACCTAGGAGGTCTAGGTGAGAGAGATGTCAGTTAAGTATTAAGAATTAATTGGTTGGAAAACTACTGATTGTAATAAGTCTTGTAGAATGGTCAAATAAGTTAGTCTTTGAGGGTTAGGTCACAGGCTGAGGAGCATGGTCTGATCTAGTCAACCTCACAAAGGGTTCTACCCTCATTTTGATTGCATTATTGAAGATGTAATGCACACAACGTAAGATTTTGCAGCAAAATAAATAAAAGAGCAGAGAAGCTAGATATTTGTGGACGTAGCCCTAGGAGGGGGTGAACCATGGTAAAACCATGTGTTCTATGTGATTGTCAATGAATGCTTTACTTTATGTTGATAATTAGCTTAAGAATGAATGGTTAAAGTAGCTATATCAACATGCATGCATAGGTTTAAAGATGAATAAATCATATAAGTAGATGAATGATTAATAAGGATAATGCATAAGGAAGAAAGAACCCAACCACAATCCCCACTCATTCCTAGACTGCAAACACCTGAGTATTGCAGTCCCCGATAAAAGCTATCTCGGGTGAGATTACGCTGTGCACCCTGTGCGCAACGTTGCCTTCTAGGTTACCAAGAGGGCCAATAGTTTTGAGGTTTTTGTTGGAAACCTGTTTGAGATCAAAATCTGGGTCAACCCAAGAAGAAGTAAAGAAGCAACAAATGGTTCCATTGTTGGTTGGAACTGCATAGGATTGAGTCGACAATATCCATGGAAGAAACACACGGAGGATGAAATTATAGAAGGGAATGTTTAGGCCATGGAATCCAATGAAGGCGGAGATTGAAAGATGGTTGAAAAAAAAGGAACTTGAGTTTGCACAGAAGGACAACATAAACCCTAAGTTAACACCACGTGTTGGCACCAGGCAGAAGGGGAAAGAAGAACGATCGTGGGAAAGAAAGCGTACAAAAAACTGAAGAAACAACTGGCAAAAGAACAACACGCGTGCATGCAAGAAAGCATGCACAAAGGAAAGCGACAACTAGAGGAATAAAAACATGCGTATGGGAGAAAAACCTAACGTAAGAAGGGTTGGGGTTTCGGTAATATTCTGTAAAAGGCTGAAGAGCCCGAAATGTATAAATATAGATACAAAAGTATCATATAGGGTTGGTTGCTAGTAGTTGTTAGTAGTTCTTTAATGTTTTAGTTGTATGAACTGATTTTGTAAGCTGTTGAGAAAATAAGATACGAAGGAAGGTAGATCTGAGGATTAGACTACGGGCTATAGAGCCTGGTGTGATCTAGTTCACCTCACATAGATCTTACCCAAATTTGTGGAGAATTGTAAGCGTGGGGCACCAGGAATGTAGAATTTCCATAATAAAAGAGCCAAGAGCCAAATCTTTGTGGACATAGCCCAGGAGGGGGTGAACCACAGTAATACTCATGTAATATGTTAAATGTATGCATGTCACTTCTTTCTTTCAACAATTAATGGTTAAGCTTGATGAATGAATTAGCACATTATTATGAATCTGTTTATACTTTGCTGGAATTAAACTATGAAATATATGTACGTAATTTCAAGGGATAAGTAGTTTACCTTACAGCTCACGGTACCTGGCTTTAATCAAGAAACCCCTATCCTCTACTCTGTCCTAGGCTGTAAACACCTGAGTCTTACAACCACCCATTTAAAGCTATCTAGGGTGAGATTGCACAGTACCTTCTAGGTGTTGTGTTGCCTTCTAGATTACCAGGAGGGATGATAGTTTTAGAGGCTTTGTTGGAACCCCGAATGACATGAACCATGGGTCAAAAACTTAGAAAAATTGAGAAGGGAATTAGTAAACCAACAAATGGTTCCATTGTCGTGTTAAGAGGAACAAAAGAGGACTGAGTAGATGAGATAGAATGAATAATAACCGAAGGAGTGGAAAAAAAGAGTAATGAGCTGTTAGAAGGGAATGTTGAGACCTTGGAACCCCACGAGAGAAGAAATTGAGGGTTGGTTGAGAACCAAAGAGCTAGAGTTTGCACAAAAAGACAATAGAAACCCCAATATCACACCACATAAATACCTGGATAAATACGTATTTACGGACTTACACAAAGTCTTTTTATTTTTATTTTCCGCATCTACTACAAGAGTGGATCTTAAGGTTAAAGGATAACCACGCGACAAAATGGATTCGCCAGCTATATTGGACTCCAATATAGATCCAACAGTTGCAGCAGGTGAACAACAAATTCACCCGCGCAGTTGACTTTTGGATTGACACTATTGTGGCAGGCTTTATCATAGAATTTGTGGTAGACACAACAAAGTCATATAGTGCAGGCGATCAAGAGTTCCTACAAGGACCTAGAGGAATGTACATTCGATCACTGTATACTTCTATCAAGATATTGCTATATAACAAAGGTGTAATGACAATGGAATCAGATAGCTAGACTTCCTGCGTGCATGGGGGAAGTGGGGAAGCACTGATAGAGAGAGGGGGAATGGAAGGAGGGCAGGATAAAGAGAAGAAGGAGGAGGAACCCTTGGACTCGATCTTGATGAATGACAACCATCTTAAGTGGATCTTGGCATCATCAGGAACGGCATGTAGAGGAGCACCCTACCAATACAAGGTGAATACCAAGAAGAGAACCATAGCCGAGAGGGAGGGCTTGGTAAGCGATGAGGAAGAGGTAGAGGATGTCCGAGATGTGGAGAAGATTGAGGAAATCCTGCACACCACGTATGAGAGGAAAACAAGAGGCCCAAGAACAGGAGGAGAAGGTAGCCATCCCTTTTAGATTAATGTCACCATGGAACCCATAAACCCATGTGTGACCAATACACCAAAG
This sequence comes from Picea engelmannii, assembly GCA_009831015.1. Lineage (NCBI taxonomy): Eukaryota > Viridiplantae > Streptophyta > Pinopsida > Pinales > Pinaceae > Picea > Picea engelmannii. The sequence goes on from ML829791.1 coordinate 65,893, forward strand.
AGAACACCATTGCTTAGACAACCGAAGTTCAGAGGATGTCCGACAGCAGGAAGTACATCTACACAAGGAGAAACAACTGGAGGAGCCAATTCAGGCAACCTTAGTCAAGTATCTACACCATGCAAAGGAGGGAGTAGCTTAGTATTTGGAATGGCAAGACACGATCCTACTATCAGATTACCAGAGTTTCAAGGAGAAGCAACAAAAGACCCTGAGAAGCATCTATTCATTTGTGCAAAGATCTGGGAAGCAAAGAAGATCACTGATGAAGACACCAAACTCGCGCATCTAGCGATCACACTAAGAGACCGAGCACTAGACTTGTTATCACTGAAATTTGGTCCGCAAATGGTTACAAGAATTCAGCATCGTCAAACAATTATGAGGTCACCCATGGACCAAAATTACCACAAAATCATTTCCAAAGGGTCAAAAACTATACAACCAGTGACAAAATTAAAGTGCTCTATTCTTACACAGTGCGCACGTACATGCGTAAAACAAAAACGTAGGAAAAGCGCACATGCGCCCGATGCGCGACCGTGGTCGCTAAAATCCGCGCACATAAGAGAACGATGCATTTATGAGAGTGGTTGGCCTCCCAACCACTTCTGGTTCAATTTCCAAGTTGATTTGACACTCAAATATGGACTAGATCCGACTGGGTGGCTGGTCAAAGACCTAAAAATGCCCTAATTAGCCTCTTTACACACTACAAGCTGGTTGCACAATACCTCAAAGAGGTGCTATAAAAAGGCCATAGGTGCACTTCATTTTTTAAGGAATTGAATAGCAAAGTTATGCTGCTACTATTCTCTTGAGGAATATTCTATTCTCATCAAGAGTATACTAGCACCATTGCATTGGGCAATCCATCTCACCCCTTGAGTGGATTAGCAAAGAATTCTTTCACCATTTTCATTCTAAGTTGTAATAAGAGATTATTTGTGGGGGTCCAAGAGCCCTCCCTTGGAGGAAGAAGGGACTCATAGTCCTCTTTCTTCTTGGTGTTTTCTTTCACTAATATCAAACTTACCATTGGTGACATGGGTCTTATTGTTTCTTTTGTCCTTATGTCCCTATGCTCATTAGTTTAGTTGTTATTTTATTTCTTAGCTTAATTCTTAGTTGTTCTTTTAAATTTCTTTCTCTAACCCTTTTCCTTACAGCTGTCCTACTTAGCAAACCCAACTAAGCTTGCAAGCACCTTTGTTTTGCTCACTAAGGTGACGAAAGAGGTGCAACAGATTGGCGACTCCACTGGGGAAAGGTATCAATTTCCTACCCCATTTGGGTTTTTATATCTCTTCTTTTGTTTTATTTAACCTGCAGGTGCATTAGCTGGCCCAAGCCGACCTGCAAAACATCCAATTCCAAGTTGAATTGGGAGAATTCCATCCATAATTTTCTTTCACGACCGTGTGTTATTTGTGCGTGGGTTTTTTTTCCCACAGACGTGCATCGTGCGCACATGTGCCTAAGTCACAATTTTGTTCTGCGCACCTGCGCCCAAAAGCTCATTTCAGTCTACGCACAGGGGCTCAGTGCGCCTCTGTCTACACTGAGACTCGCGCACCTGTGCAAAAAACTACACATTGTAAGGTTTTTTGTGATTTGGGGAAGGTCCCTAGCCTTCTTAAAAGTGATTTCATGCATGTTGTAAGCTGCACCACGCTTAGTTCCCTCTTCATATAAAGGGATTAGTCAAAACACATAGGCACTTAAGGGGTTTAACATCATTATTTCCTCTTTTTCTTTCATTTTCGCCACATGGATGACTTGCTTTGACTAAAAGTATAAGTTGGAAATCATTTGTAATCACATAAAACTTGCATTGGGACTAGAAGTTGGATAACAATCACTTAGTATGCTCTTCTCTCGCGCTTCCAAGCGACCTTGAGAATCAGAAAAAGATTGTAGGACAATTTCATCTCCCTTAAGAAGACTAAAACCTTTAGGAGAGGACAACAAACCCTCTTGGGACTCCTCTTAGTTTATTTTTTGAACACATATTAAGATTGTAACTGGTCCATACATGCCCACATGCTACAAAGATAGGATAGTGTTGAAATTTGCTTTCTTAGATTAAATCACTAGGGAAGTTTAAAGGTTTTGTAACGGGCCCATACATGCCCACATGATCACAATCTAGGATAGTTTCAAAGCTCTTCTTAGATTAAATCACAATAGGGAGTTAAAGGAATAGTAAAGGACCCACATGTCCACATGCTAGTTTCCTAGGGACTTTTGAATTACGCAAGGTTGTACCAAAGGCACTTAGTTAATTAGGTAATCAACACTTGTAAGGACCAAGCAAAGTCCACATGTAGCAAGGTGACACCTAATTCATTAAAACATTGGCACACTTTCACTCATTCATACACAAAAGTCGCTTATCACTCATATAGTTTTTCTTCTCGAAACGTGGAGGTCAAAGTAAGTTTCCTCCAAAGGGATTCTGAAACACCAACACCCCACCCTTTTCTTGCTGAAACTATCCACTCCCATTTAATTTCAATGAGGTTGGTTCACACCCCCAACCTCTCAAACAACTACATCTAAATTTTTTCTAAAAACTCACTAAGTTTTCCTCCACAGGAGGTGCCAAAAGAATTTTTTTAGTCTAGGTAGCATTTCGGGGATAGGCATCCAAATAACTCCTTGTTATCTGGTTCTCACATTGTCAAAACAATAGAAGTTGTCAAATAGGGAACTGCAAATCCTCCAAGTCAAGTGTTCCTAACACCATAAGGTAGGGAGATACCCGTGAAGGGTTGAAGGCCGAGGTCCGGTTGTTCTGTGCCCGTGACCCATTTCTTAGGCCAAAAATCTAAATGCCGCACTTTGATCAAGGTACCTAGTGACCAAATTTTAGGACATCTACCTAGGTGGAAATTGTGGGCTGCAATTGCACCTTGATCGGATTTTGTGTGGCTATTGATAAATATCACCAGCTCTTTCGGGATATGCCTCCTTTATCCCTCATTATAACTGATTATTTCATCCTTCACTAGTTTCTCTTCCGGTGACTTCAGACCCCACTATTGAGTACTATTGGAAGGTCCAATGCTATTTAAGAGGAAGGACGTTACGTCTTTTAGGACACAAGCATTTGTTTTCTTTGATTCCCCATGCAGACAAAACCCACTTATCCACATATATGCTTCTTTTTCAAAACACTTTATGTATGATGCACTTCTGATTACATTTTGATTTAGATATATATATTGTGTAAAGTTCAAAATTTGCGACAAAGGCTCTTGTTTATTTTCTCTCATCACATTTTGCACACATCCACTCAGATAGTCGAACATCATAGGGGACCCATAGAATGTTCGTTGTTCCAGATGCTTACTAAACCTCCCTCCTATTTTAGGGGGAGTTCCTAGTCTTTCCAACTCATCGGCACCACCTTCACACACTCCTGTGAGTACCACTATTTTAGGATCAGCTTTGCTTGGTTCCACATTACTTGGGTCCACTTCCCAAGTCCCTCCATCCACTCACTCTCCTTTACACGGAAGTGGGGGGCCAACTTCCTCTCCAGGAGGAAGTACCAACCCACCTAGCCCCCCTCAAGGGTTAGGTTCACAGAACACCCACACCATGGCTGGAGATAATCCTCCCCCCCCACTATAGATGCCATATTTGGCCTCTCTTAACATACCATATCTAAGAAAACTCACAAATGATCCTATATTGCATGACCCCACATGGTCTGCAATGCCTACCAAACTACCTTCAGACATCCCCAAGTTTGAAGGAAAGGCAGGAGATGACCCTGCCAACCATGTCATGACTTTCCACCTATGGTGCTCTTCCAACAACATTATGGATGATTCCATCAGACTATGATTATTTCAATGCACACTCACTGGCCCATCTCCCAAATGGTATGTAGACAAAAAATCAGGGTCCCATGTGACTTTCGAGTCCTTGGCCAAAGCATTTTTTACCTTCTTCCAATTACCAATCCGTCATGACAATGGTCTTGAACTACTCTCTAATTTCAAACAAACCTCAGCCACACATATCCCTGATCACGAGTGGTGTAGATGACATAGTTTGTGAAAAGCTGAAACTACCAAACAACAATGTCTTGACAGGTTTCTCAGATCACTTGTCTCTCTCCTCGGTAAAGATGTAGCTTCCACCTTCCCCCAATCTGAAGAGGAAGACATTAGTAAGGCTCAACAATACGACCTCATCTATTCCCAACCAGGGTATTTATACACAATACTTCCTGATCTCCCAAAACTACTGCCATTCGGTCAAGACAAACCCGGGATGTCTCACTCAGCAGACATATTTATTGGTAATACCACACACCACAGTCCTCAACCCCAACCACCACCAATGTATGGCACGCCTCAATATCCGCCGGAATATGGGGGAACTTCTTATTACCCCCCACCCCCTTATCAACAACCATACCCTGTTGCTATTCCTCCACCCATCAGTGGACCACCACCGACACCCCCACTACACCCACCTATCCAAACAAGTTCTGGTACCCCCTCTACCTCAGCCTATACTATGAGTACTAGCAAAAGTACCATGCCTTTGTATGTACCTTACGGATCACAACTCCCACAGAATCTGTACTTTCCATTCCCTGGTCCTCCACAACCCATGCCACCCCCACACCCTCAAGTTGGAGTGAATTTTGTTCAACCCTCTCCCGTTCAGCAATATCAAAATTTCGAACAGCTGAATACGAAAAATCTGACCCATCCGTCGAATAATGCCAAAAAGAAAGGAAGGAATAGGAACAATAACAACCTAGCTCAAGGCGGGAATCAACCCCAACAAAACCAACCTACTGGGGGAAACCAGAACCCCTAGGGGGGAAATAACAATAGGCGTCAAGGGAGAAATAATAATACTATCAAAACCACCTTCCCTTGTGCCCTTTGCGGTGAGTTCGATCATTATACTCATCATTTCCCCCAAATCGCTGATTGTAAATGGCTGAAAGACTCAGCCAGTCTACCACATCCTCCAGCCCTGCCTGCCCCTCAGCAGGCCCCACAACAATACGTGCAACAACCCCCCCATCCGTACTGCATAATCCCATTCCACACCAGGGTTTGATAAACACCCAACAAGATGCACAACCTACCCCACCATAGTTGGGACAGTACCTCAATCCACACAACCCTGCAGATCGTACCATCCTCCTCACCAGTGAGGAAGAAATCCTTCTGCAAACACGTAATCGTCAATATCGTGCACCTGCTGAGTCTCCTCCCATTCCCCTAGAAACAAACCCAACACCAACAGGACCCCCGTTGGTACTCCTTCGCCCTATCTCTGAAACACCTCTTCGCATCCCTCGCATCCCATTGCGCAGGACTGTCCACAACCCCTAGGCTAGGGAAGCTCATAATTACAGTTTGGTTGATGACTTAGCACAATCCTCGACTGCCATGTTAGTATTAGAGGTCCTTCAAACTTGTCCCACTCAGCGGAAATCATTACTTTCCACCTTGGGGGCAGTCAACCCCGCGGATACCCAACTCATCACATTTGATCTCGACAGCGGAGAACCTTGCCTTCCCGCTCTAATCACTTTTCAAATCCCAGTAAAAATTCAGAAAATTACAGTTCATTGGTGCTTCATCGATGAAGGTGCATCCACATGCATTATGTCCAAATCAGTATGGAAAAAACTTGGTTCCCCCGAACTCATACCATCTGCCATTACCTTACGAGCTTATGATGGATGACCATCGTCTCCTGAAGAGCTCTTTCAAAATGTCCCTGTAGAACTCGGGAGCAAGACCATTCTCATTGACATTGAATTTATCAAAGCCCCACTCGATTATAATATCCTGTTCGGTTGTAGCTACATGTATGCTATGAAGGCAGTCTCCTCTTCCGTCTTTCGAACGATGATGTTCCCCCATAACGGGAAGATCATTACCATTGACCAAGTCTCACATTACGAGCCTAACCCTTCTGCCAACATTGATAACATTCTTCCTCTCATCCACACGAGTCATGATGCATACCCACTCATCGAAATAGGTCTCGGAATTTTCAAAGACCCATCATTGTTAGGAACTTACCATGGTGCACCACCGCTCCTTCATCCTTCCAATCAAGTATGTGTCATATCATCCAACGAAACTGACATAGAGGATACCCTTCCTCCTAGGGAGGCTTCTATCATATCTGACGTCCCACTAGTTGTAGAGCTCCCCCCTCACAAGCCTCCTGCGAACTCGTCAACTCCACCAGTCCACGATTTCACCTCTCCCCAAGGACATATCCCAATTTGGGAGACAGTTCCCCAAGCCATTACTCAAATCCCCTTCTTTTACCCTCCACCTGGCATACAATCTTTCCAAGTAGACACAATGCTTACGCTCCCTAATATGGTGTTAGCGATTCCAGTTTGGTATTTACATCCACCACAGATGGTCCCTCAACCATCCCTTCCCCCCCAAATGGAAGGAATCCCAATGACGATTCCCATACTCACTCCCACCATACCCTCTACACCCCCACTCACTACCCTCCCTGCCACAGCTGGGGGCAGGTGAAAGAAGAAGGAGCCCACAGCTCCACTTCCCCTGTGCATCCAACCCCCTTGCGTGCTATGTGAGAAAGATGGACACCAAACCAACAACTGCCCATTTCTACCCGAGTTACGGAACTTGATTCCACTCAATCAAACACCATCAATGCTCACCACTGTAGCAAGTACTGCCGCTACCGCCCCTCACTCAAGTGGTAAAGGGCTATGAACCAAATTCGCTTGCGCTATATGTTCAGAATATGGCCATTACACACACCATTTCCCAGCACTGCTGCGCTTCTGACAGACATTAGCCATAGTGCGCCAAAGCTTCCAGAACGAACCCAACCCAAATACATCATCCCTACCAAAAATCACTGACATCCATTATGTCACGACTTCAGTCAATGAATGTATGAGATGCCCTTTCTCTCTATGTGAATCCTTCGATCATTTTACATACCAATGTCCTATGATCATTGAATACAGGCAATGCAAATTGACCCTGATTCAAACCCCTATAGAATCGATGGTTGACCTAACCTTGTCACTAGAGATTCTTCATATCATTTCTCCTAAGCCTGAGGCACTCCCGATGCCTCCATGGTTCTTGGATGACTTATTCAAGGATTCACGCCCTAACCCCCCCAATTCTCCCATTCATTTCCCTACGAATATTTTACATCCAACTACCACTGATACTCCTCAGTGCTTCGATATTTGGTTTATGTTGAGAAAATCCTCACAATATCATTGCGTCTTTCCCCCTACTTCTTCATCACCAGGGGACAGCCACATGGTGATAGTCACCGATATCACTCTTTACGACCCCTTGTATTCCTGCCAATTCCACTGTGACGAGGACATACTCAAAGAGTTAAACACCCTTGACTACCCATGGGATGCGCTACACCACAGAGTGCTCTTCTTTCCACAGGAAGCCTCCACGCCTCCTAACCACCACCCTATATACGCGGTCGAAAACAAAGATTTTATCCCATCAGGGCATATCGACTAGTTCAAAAACCCCATTCCTGCCCCTGATGATTTTGAAGAAGGCAACATGGCCAACATTTACCCAACCATCAAAATCGATATTTCCATAAAAAATGGAGTCGTCAAGGAAATCACCATTGGCGCCGCTTGCACTCCTTAAGAAATCACCGCCTATAAATCCCTCTTCCAAGAATATCGGGATATTTTTGCCTGGTCATACACAAAGATGCTTGGCCTTGATCCCTCTATTGTCGAACATCGCATCGACACCTAGCCTGACATTACACCAGTTCGCCAAAAATAGCGACCGCTACACCCATCCAAAGTAGCGGCCATCAAAGCTGAGATTGACAAATTACGCATGGCTAGGTTCATCTACCCCATCTCCTATACATCATGGGTTTCCAACCCTGTACCCATTAACAAAAAACAGGGCACTATCTGCGTCTGCACGAACTTTCATGATCTCAATCACGCATGTCCCAAAGACAACTTTCCAATGCCTTTCATTGATCAAATCATCGATGACTGCACTGGCCATGAGGATCTATCCTTCATGGACGGTTTCTCTGGTTATAATCAAATCCAAATCCACCCAGCCGATCAATACAAAACTGCATTCACTACCCCTTGGGGTACTTTTTCATATCGTGTCATGCCTTTTGGCTTAAAGAATGCTAGCGCTACTTTCCAACGGGCTATGACATACATTTTTCACGATCTGGCTCATATCATCCTTGCATACTTGGATGACCTCATAGCTCAATCCAAGAAGTGCACCCAACACCTTGATGATTTACGGATCATCTTTCAACGGTGTCGTAAGTACAACATCCGCTTGAACCCCCTCAAGTGTGTGTTCTGCGTCACTGCAGGGCGCCTCCTCAGATTCATCGTTTCCCAAAGCAGTATTACCGTGGACCCCCTCAAAGTCCAAGCCATCATAGAAATTCCACCTCCCCGAAATTTACATCAACTCCAGAGCCTACAAAGAAAAGCTATTTTTCTATGGTGATTTGTCCCAGACTATGCTACTTGAGAACACGGTTCCTTTCGCTTACTACGCCACGACATCCCATTTCACTGGGACGAACATGCCCAAAAATAATTTGACAATCTTAAAACGACGTTGTCTAATGCCCCTTTAATTAGCTCACCCGACTATAATCGCAACTATATCTTCTACATATCAGCTTCAACTGTCTCAGTAGCAGGAGTTCTCGTTCAAATTGGTGATGACAATTGTGAGCATGCCATTTACTACGTTAGTAAAAAGCTCTCAGGGCCACCCTTGAAGTATAAACACAAAGAGAAACTAGCCCTTGCAGTCGTCCTAGCAGTCCAAAAACTGCGCCATTACATTTTGCTTCGCACGACTAAGGTCGTAGAAAATTCCAACCCTATGCAATACTTGCTCAGCCATCGGCAAATTAATGGCAAATTTTCCCGATGGATCATTATCCTTCAGGAGTACGATCTTGAATTTTCAACACCCAAGAGAAAGAAAGCTCTCATACTCACCGAACTTGTCACAAAATTTCCCTCTAATACTACCATTGCCCACATCAATACCAATTTCCCCGATGAACATCTCTTTTACATCACTTCAGATGATCCTTGGTACGGTGACCTCCTCGTCTACCTCCGAACCAAAAAGTTCGGTAACCATCTCTCACGAGATGATTGTCGTCGTATTCACCACCAGGCCCCCCGCTATCTCCTCATCGGAGATATCTTATATCAGTGAGGGGTCGACACCATACTTCATCGATGCTTGACTATTGATGAGGCTGATAGAGTCTTGAATGAATGTCATAGCGGCGCATGTGGGGGCCATATTTCGGGAATGTCCACTGCTAAGAAAATCATCTGAGCATGCTATTTTTGGCCTACATTGTTTCATGATTACATTCATGCCATGAAGAAATGCGAGAAATGTCATCTTTACGCCAACAAAGCACGGGAAACACTTGCTCTTCTTCACCCAGTCATTACTGCCGGCACCTTTTGCAAATGGGGCATCGACTTCATGACTTGTAATCCCCCATCCAGCAATGGCCAAAAATACATTATTGTCGCAGTCGATTACTTCACAAAATGGGTTGAAGCTATGCCTACCTTCAACAACACTGCTGACACTGCAGCACGCTTTTTCTTTAACCACGTCATATCCCACTTTGGAGTACCACTCCAACTAGTTTCTGATCATGGGAAACACTTTGAGAATGAGATTTTCGTCAAACTCTCATCTCAGTTAGGATTCTCCCACGAGTTTGCCTCACCATATTACCCCCAGTCTAACGGATAGGTCGAAGTAGTTAACAAGGTCCTCAAGACATGTTACAGTGCATGGTTAATAAACATAAGACCAACTGGCATCATATGTTATTTTCCACACTATGGGCTTACTGTACGGCCATGAAAATGGCCACTGGTTTCACACCATTTCATCTAGTCCATGGGGTTGAGGCCACTCTTCCCATTGAGTGTGAAATTCCCACCTTACACACTGCCATTGAGATATTACCCGACACTGCTCCAATGGAGCAATGCTTGTTGACCTTAGAGTCCCTGGATGAAGATCGTTGATCTTCATTACAGAACAATGAGGCAGCCAAAAAACAATCAAAGGCCACCTTTGATCGCCATGACAATCTTCGCTCATTTCATGAAGGCGACCTCGTCCTTGCTTACGATATTGCTCATGATACCCTTGGTCATGGAAAATTTGAGTCACTATTGCATGGCTCCTACATCATCCAACATTACCTCACCAAAGGCACATACATCTTGGCCTCTCCCGAAGGCCTCTCTCTCAAAGAACTCGTCAACGGGTTATACTTAAAGAAATTTTACGCCTAAGCGTAGCCATTCTACTTTAGGTTATTTATTTTATAGTGTTTTTAATATTTTTTCCATCCCTCACGTCTAAACTATCATTTGTGCTATTGACAGATGCTTCCTCCACTGGCCTACCACATCGGTTACGCCGACGGTGCCAGCCGTTGGACACAAAATCTCGCTTCGGCAGCTTGGGCCCTCTATACCCCCTCACATGAAATGCTCCACTCTAGCGGCATATGTTTGGGTTCATCCAACAACAACCAAGCCAAATACACTATCGTCATTGGCCTCCTCGCCGATGCCCAACATCATTGTATTCATCACCTTAGCGTCTTTCTCGACTCTCAGCTAGTCGTCCTCCAGCTCAACAATGTGTACCGCGTCCACGATCCTTGCCTCTTTCTCAAATACCTGGAAGTTAGACTTTTATCTTGACATTTTGATTTCATTACATTTACACATATTCCAAGACAATTGAATCAAATTACAGATAACTTAGCTAACATTGTGTTAGATTGGTATATATCACATCAAGATACCTCTACACATACATAAAACTATCATTAACCTGTCATAGCATATATAGATTAGACATTATCAACACATTAACAAAACACATGTAAACATCACATAGATCCCAAAATGTATACTCATATATATATAAATCGGTCCACAGTACCATCAAAATGTTTACATACAAATATATAAACATCCGCAGGCCAGTGAAGCACCTCGGTACAAAATTGGTGCCACTACACCAAAATGGGCTCACCAGCCTATCTACAAAATAAACAAATACATAGAGTGACACTCAAGGTGCCTCTAGAGCACCACCTCCTGCCCCTCCCTCAGGTGGTGGTCCCCCACCCACTATTGGTCCCTTCGGACCAGGAGGTAACTGTCCGGTTATAGCAACACTTGCTACTGCTTCTGACTACACCACGGCCTTCCACGATGGCGGAACTCCCACACACTTCTCTAGGATGCCCTCATCCTGGATGTGAAACCACGTGCCCTTAGGCTTTCCCTGTAGCACTACCTCCAGGTGGTGACGAATATCCTCAAAATCTACTCCGGCATCCGTCGGAGGAGCATGCGATGGCCTAGCACCCGGGTCATCAAAATGACATCTCCTCATTGCTCTCTCATCCTCAGCTGGTCTCACCTCGGCATCCTCACATCGACGTCTCTCTCCTTTCCGTGGCCCTCCCCGCGATGGTCTCCCTGGCTCCTGGCGAGACGACGCTCCCAGCAACTCAACCTCGCGCCCACAAGGTCCCACATCTGCACATACAAACAACCAAACGATAATATCATTATCTATACAAAATACACATGTCATGCTATCTAAAAAATCAACATATCAAACTCATAAACATACCTCGGTGATCAAACACCTCCGCTGGAGGTAACACAATATCCGGATCACCCCGAGAGTCAACACCAGCATAAGGATACTGCAGTATAACCTGCGGCATTTGCCGCCACACCTATGTCGCCTCCGCTGTGAAAAAGTGGCTACCCTCGCCACCACCGTGGAAAACCAATATCATCGACCACTACCTTAATCGTGGCTCTCGCACACCAGGCATGCCCAATAATATCCTAGGGCACAACATAGGCACCCTCTCCAAAAACCAAGCCACCAAGATGGACCCAAAAGAAAAATATCTTATGTTGATCGACCAACATCTATCCAACTTCCCTACCATCCTGGCATGCAGTGTAAGCCCCCAGGCAAAGTGCTCACCGGCCAGTGCCCTCCCCATAACACTCAGATGACCACCACTGATCTGCTGAGTCGTGAGGGACCCATACACCCTCATAATCATCGCTGCTAAACAACGATGCGCTAGATCATCCATCGCCCCGATGCTCACGATAGAGTCTGACATGTAGTTCTCCCTCGAGTAGTACCTCCAGCCCAATGCCGCTAACGACACATTCTCATGTAACACTGGCTCCGTCGGTAGGGGCGTTCCCTGAAAAGGGATCCCAGTAAAAAAATATATATCCTCCACCATAGTGAAGGCGATCTTCTCTCCCCGCACCATAAAGCAATGCAGGTCCCGACTCCACATCCGGATAAGAAACTGCAGGAGATACTCCTGCGCCTGTATCAACGGTCACTCAAAGAACTCCAACAACCCACAGGCTTCCAAAGTGGCACGTACCCCCAGCTCCTCAATAGCCACAACATCCCTCAGCTGGGACCAATCCCACTCTCGCCAGCCGACTGACATCATGCAAACTGATCGCCTGCAACCACATAATACAGTCCTAGGTCATCCATATTGACCATAAAAAACATTAAAAAAGATGATTTTTTCATCCGTCAGCTTTTCCCCCAAGGCGTGGCTGTTTAACCCACAAGCACGCACATATGCGCGCCTGTTCACCCCACAGGCGTGCACATATGCGTGCCTGTCCATCCCACAGGCATGCATACGTGCGCACCTGCCCACCCTATATGGGTGCCTCCATGTGCCCCTGTCAGGAACACAGGTGTGCATATCATGCGCGCATTTGTCCCCCCTACAAGCGCACCCATGCGCGGCTATCCGGATAACAGGCGCGCACTCATGCACGCATATTTCTAGATCGCCCGTGCACTTGAGGGCCCACACCCATAAAATTCCCTGTACGGACCTCCGTACAGACCCTGCATATAAATGGAAAACCTACTTCTATGCAGGACGATAAGACTACTAATTTGAATCTTGATGGTCCTGAATAGGCTACCTCGTTCTCCCAGAATCTTCAAATCTCCTCTGAATACCTCTCGTCCAGTCACTCTGGCAGCAAGTACAAATGAGGTGGCAATGTGGGCCCTACAACTATATATAGGCCTTTCTGCCAAACTTCCAATCACCATTCCGGGAGCTCCGGGTGTCTGTTCTTCGATCCATCTTTAGCCACGGGATCAACATCCTGTCATCTACATCTAGACAGTCCCTGGGACACTTTTTATCGTTATCCCTTGGGGCACCATTTTTTCATACCCCACCTAGGTATGCATGCTCATGTTCAAAATTATCAAATAAATGCTTGTATGTTCGATTCTCTTCAGATATTGTTCACATCAGGTATTTGGTTTTCATGTGTGCAGGTACTTGAGCATCATACATCAACGTCGCCTCTTCAGGTATATAATAATCACTAACATGTAATCATTCCCTATGAATCTCAATTGATCTCCAGTCACACCCTTTGACATTTGCCTCTAGGATCCCCATCTCCGGCTCTGTAGTACCAACACCTCCATTGCATCTGAGGTACTGTCACCCGGTAGCACTCTCCCCCACATGACTTGTCCCATTCATAGCACCTTTTTTCACTTTGAAACTTATGTTGTTTTTCAACCCTTTAGGGATGGGTGTCCTGATAGTCTTACATCATGTCGTGAATCAGCCACATACTCCTTCTCCTCATTTTGCTAGCTTTCCCACTGGACTCCCAGATTATCTCTTCAAGGTTCTATTTTGACTACACCTCCGCAGTATCATGAACCCTCCATTACATTCACAATTAGTTTGCCCCTCTGCAAATTTCCATTCATTTCACCTACCTCATACAAAAACCCACCCACGGGGCCCCCACCCTCCACTAGTTCTCCAAGCACATTGCGCCCTAACCAGCCTAACCATATTGTTGGTTGTGGAGCCTGATTATCTTCCTGATTCAGAGGTCCTTGCTTTCAGCCGTGTTTATACCCCATGAAGTATTTACACCCCAGAAGTATGTACACTCTTCCACGCGGGGGAGTGCAGAGGGGGGGTACCCCCTCTGCGGGGTCCGGGGGCAAGCGGGCCCCCAGCGGGGGTTCGGGGGTGAAGCCCCCGAAGCAAAAATTGCCTTGTAAAAGTATATTGTAATTTCATTGTAAATCTAGACCGTTCATTATGAGGTCGCAGATCTAATGGTAGAGATTATGTTAGGGTTTTTTTCCCTAGAAGGCAACCCTCTTTTATGAGGAAAATGTATTGCGGCTATGGATGATGGTGAATATTGTATTCTGAGAGAGGAGACTGTGAGAGAAAGAAGAGGAAGTTACAACGGGTTTTGCTGTAGGTTGTATCCCTTCATTTGCTGGATAATAATAAAGGAAGGACCTAGCAATTTCTCTGGTGGACATAGCCCACACTGGGTGAACCACGTAAATCTGTGTCTCTCTTGTATTGTGTGTCTTCCGTGTTTTGTTTCTGCATTTGTTGTATTTTATTGCTCCGCGGTCCTGTTTTTCTAACAATTGGTATCAGAGTGTAAGGTAACTCACAGGAAAAGAGGGTTCCTGGTTTGAGTGGGAGCAATGTCGGAAGATGGAACGTTTAGGGTCGAGAAATTTAACGACCAAAACTACCAGTTATGGAAGATGCAGATGGAAGACTATTTATATCAGAAGGATCTATTCCTACCATTGAGTGGAGTAGCAAAGAAGCCAACAGCCATGAAGGACGAAGAATGGGAGATTCTTGACAGAAAGGCTCTAGGAA
>ML829791.1:85235-98873 GCA_009831015.1 Picea engelmannii
TAGGTTGTATCCCTTCATTTGCTGGATAATAATAAAGGAAGGACCTGGCAATTTCTCTGGTGGACGTAGCCCACACTGGGTGAACCACGTAAATCTGTGTCTCTCTTGTATTGTGTGTCTTCTGTGTTTTGTTTCTGCATTTGTTGTATTTTATTGCTCCACGGTCCTGTTTTTCTAACACATATTACATTGGGGCACTCATTTCTATATTTGTACACTCATCCCAAATTATTCTTTATTTATTTAGTACATTGTAACAAGCCTTTGTTTCCAGCATTTACATCTCCTTTTGTCGCCACCTTTGACGACCTTCTTCCCTTTTTTTTGGCAAACGTAACCCATGTCGCCCTTGGTTGGGGCACTCCTTATCATCTACTCATGTTGACATCGTCCATATACTATGAGTAGCCCACATGCCACTTACCTCTGCCCTATGAGTTTGTTCACTTTGTCCCGCCTCTGGTACAACTTATCCCCTGTCTTGTTGTCCCCCTGACACTCGACCTAGTTGAACGGTTGCGGCCACTTATAACTCACATATACCCCCAACCAAGGGCAGTCTTGAGTCTTCCTACATTTTGACTTCGTCCATGTACCTCCTCCATCTCCTAACCTCACCTAGTAGATTTCATGAAGCCCTTTGCTTCTTGGAGTCGGGTCCCCCTTTTTGTCGACATCAGCACAGTTTCCAGAAGGGCGACAATATCTTGACTCTCATTACCTTTCCAATGAGAGGTCTCGGATGGCACAGGGAGAACCACAATTGCTCCCTGCTGTCATTGACCCCCACAACATTCGACTTCAACACTTTCTCATGTTACGGTGGGTCTTACTTTGCAACTATTGCAGTTATTTCTTATATTTGTCGAAGACCTCTGAACTTGGCTGGGCTCTCAATGCCTACAGAATCCATGATACTTCTTACAGATGTCTTCTGCCTTTATCACGATTTCCCCTGAGGGCGCTGCAGTTGTCTACATCAACACATCATTCCTTTTTTGAGTTACATGACACGAGCATGGGGCATGCCTGCCTCATTTGTACATAGTTTATTTTTACACACCTTATGGAAGGATGGCTTCTACAGGTTCCCTTCTCCCTCCAATGGGTAACTCTTGACAATCCCACCATCGCTCTCTCTTACAACGACACTCTCAGTAGAAGAAACATTGATGGATTTTGGCTATATGTATGCTCCTACCCTCATCCATTAGGGGGCATCTGTTATCACTGAAATTTCGTTCGCAAATGGTTACAAGAATTCAGCATTGTCAAACAGTTATGAGGTCACCCATGGACCAAAATTACCACAAAATCATTTCCAAAGGATCAAAAACTATACAACCAGTGACAAAATTAAAGTGCACTATGCTTACACAGTGCGCGCGTGCACATGCGCAAAACATAAACGCAGGAAAAGCGCACATGCGCCCGATGCGCGACTCTGGTCGCTAAAAGCCGTGCACATAAGAGAACAATGCATTTATGAGAGTGGTCGGCCTCCCACCCACTTTTGGTTCATCTTCCAAGTTGATTTGACACTCAAATCTGGACTGGATCCAACTGGGTGGCTGGTCAAAGACCTAAAAATGCCCTAATTAGCCTCTTTACACACTACAAGATGGTTGCACAATACCTCAAAGAGGTGCTATAAAAAGGCCATGGGTGCACTTCATTTTTTAAGGAATTCAATAGCAAAGTTATGCTGCTACTATTCTCTTGAGGAATCCTCTATTCTCATCAAGAGTATACTAGCACCATTGCATTGGGCAATCCATCTCACCCCTTGAGTGGATTAGTAAAGAATTCTTTCACCATTTTCATTCTAAGTTGTAAGAAGAGCTTATTTCTGGAGGTCCAAGAGCCCTCCATTGGAGGAAGAAGGGACTCATAGTCCTCTTTCTTCTTGGTGTTTTCTTTCACTAATATCAACCTTACCATTGGTGACATGGGTCTTATTGTTTCTTTTGTCCTTATGTCCCTATGCTAATTAGTTTAGTTGTTATTTTATTTCTTAGCTTAATTCTTAGTTGTTCTTTTATATTTCTTTCTCTAACCCTTTTCCTTACAGTTGTCCTGCTTAGCAAACCCAATTAAGCTTGCAAGCACCTATGTTTTGCTCACTAAGGTGACGAAAGAGGCACAACAAGACTGATACATGAGTCTAGACACGAACAGTGTTCCCAAAGCGACAAGGACACTGGCCAACATTAAGAAACTATTGATAAATGAGTTCCATAAGCTGAGCTCAGAGGATTAATATATGAATGAGATGATTGAAATAAGACAGAAACTAGGAGAATTGGTATGGGAGATTGATCAAAGATTCAAGTGATTAAAAGGAAATTTAAAATACCTTATGACCGATATGCAACATTGACTCTTGTTTTTAAACTCACTACTCCCACACTTAAAATATCCACTACGACAAGAGAAGTTTCAGATGCAGGTAGAGGCTCTGCAGGCAGCCTTGCAATTGGAAGAGAATCAGTACCAGCAGACGGACCGGATTGTCAAAGAACTGAAGGAAGATTTGAAGAACTTAACATTTTAGTTGAACCACAACAAGAACAAGGAAAAACGAGAATCCATTTGGTGCACTACCTACAGGACAGAAGGACACCATAAGAATGAATGCCCAACATTTGCATAGTATATGGCGACAGACATGCCAAACCCACTACCACAGGGAGGATTATGGTGCAGAATATGCAAGAAACCAGGTCATGACCCTTACCATTGCATGATGATGCAGAAATACCAAACAGTCCTAAGAACTAATATTGTACCTTTTGCAAGTCAGTTGGCCATGACAACAAAGATTACAGAACTATGGAGCTGATGTAGGAAAGAACATCAGACACATACAGAGTATAGGCATAAATGATGACTAGGCAAGAAGAACCATAGTTCACTCAAGCCCCAACCCCATACAACACCGCACAATAACAGTACAATACTGCGTCGTAGTCGTACAATAATGCACAACCACAGTACAACCCGGCACAACCCTAGTAAAATACCGCACAGTACAATCAGGGACCACAGTATAACACGCCGCGAGGTGACCGCGCAACTTATAGAGGAGCAGGACAAGCCAGAGGAGGTTTTAGATGTGGTAGAGGACCAGTCACATGTCACAATTTCTATCAACCAAGACATTATGCACGGGAGTGCCCACTGCCACCAACGACTTGTATGTATTGTTGCGCAACGAACCACGATACGGAAGAATGCCCAACATTACTTGTAAATATCTAGGAAAAAAGGAATCAAAATAACCAGAATGTCCAGTGGATTTCAGCCGAAGCAAGGGATAACAGATGGAACATCAACATAGTCACTCGAGGAGGAACGAAAATAGGAAATGACGCAGTTCGACAAGAACCAGTGCAGAACCAATGGGTAAAGAAGAACACTGACCCCAAGAAGCAGTTCGACGTGCATAAGGAGAAGGAGGTCTTTATAGAAGCCCGAAAAGAATTCCAGAAGGAGAACACTGCGCTGACTACGCAATAGAGCAAGGAAGCTTTGGAATATGAAATGTCGCCATCACTGGACCATACCAACATAGTACAACCCAAGGAACAAGTAAGTACTATCAAATACTTTTTGCAATCATGCATCAAAATGTTAAGTGATCCTTCATATGTCAAAATATTGCAAAACATCCTAGAAAAATGTAGCAGTGAGACGAAACAGAAGCCAGAAGTGAAAACTGTCAACCACCTACATACAAGAAGAAGAACAAGTAGGGAATTTAGACTAAATGCTAACATTGGGGATTTCAATATGGGAGATGTTATTCTAGATCTAGGATCCGAAGTGAATGTACTACCAAAAACTACATGGCAATGCATGGGAGAACCTACACTGGGATACTCAACTATTCAATTAAAGCTAGCAAATCAACATAGAGTCCTACCCATAGGTAGACTGAAAGGAGTGACGATAGATCTGGATGGTGTGCGCACTAAGGCAGACTTTGAGGTCATCGAAATAGTAGACGACACAACACCTTACCCGACACTACTTGGTCTGGATTGGGCGTTCGAACACTAGGCCATAATTAACTTAAAAACCAGAAAAATGACATTTGAGTCGGGGGACTATAGGGTCATAGCCCCACTCGACCCATCAGAAAGTGAGAGGTTCGTAGAACCCACTTGTCTGGATTTAGAAGAGATCATCCAGTTGTACAGAACAACTATGCACAATGCAGACTATATAAACTCAACTATAGATGGGATACTCAGTTGGCGAAGAATTACTTCATGTACAACAGAATCAGACATCGAGTTAGAAAACTGGCAGCAAAAACTGCACAAAGTATCCATGAGAAGGTGAGCCAAAATAGACCACGCAATAAGGTGGATTGGCACAGAAATTAGAGAACCACCCAGTTTTTACGGGCTAAATGATTTGGAAACTTTCTTGACACAATATGAAGACGAAGTATTAGAAAACTTGAGATTGCTAGCACTGGATTTAGCACTAAAGGCCACACTCGCAAGATGGTGGGGTGCACACAAAGAGACTATCACAGATTGGTACCAATGTAAGCGATTATTGCGCATAAGGTTCGACGCAGAAAAAACAGGTAACAAACGACAGAAATATGACAGACTAGGCACACCAGCAGAACACTTAGAGGCGTGTAAAACACTATGGAAATCACGCCACCGGAGGAATGGTCTCACCACTTCATTCATACATTAGAGGGCATACCAACGAATTGGTAAACAGACCAAGAAATGTGTAAAGGAACCAAGACATGGGAGACACTCCAATAGAACTTTACAATCACTTTCTCATTCGAGCATGAGAACCCCAAGATAGACGCGGCCCTGAAACAGATCAAAGACGTCATATTCATTGAAGAACCAGAAGTGGACGCTATCACAGAGGTACAACAACGAAATAAACAGACAGTCAAGGATCTACTGTCATGCTACCATGTATAGGAGGAAGCACTAGATGAAGATGATCCGCGTGATATTCAGATCGAAGAAATCGAAGGCGAGAGAGATGTGGAAGGACCACCCTTAGAGTCAGAGGTCATCTCTACACCAATCAAGATAAAGAAGGTTAACATAGGGACCGCTGAGCAGCCCAAAATGGTTAGCATTGGAGATTACTGGGATGAACAAACACTAGAAAACATCATAGAATTGTCGCGTGAATACAACGAACTTTTTCCCACAATCTTTACAGAGATGAAAGGCATAGACGAAGAATTAGGAGACATGAAGATACCACTCAGACCTGATGCAAGACCCATTAGACAACGATCATATAGATTGAACCCCATATATAAACAGAAAGTTAAAGATGAGATCGACAGGATTCTCAAGGCCAGTATCATTAAACTAGTCGAAGAATCAGAATGGATAAGCTCGATGGTAGTACAGGATAAGAAACAGGGAAGAGGGATCGGGATATGCATCGAATTGATAAAGTTGAACGATGCATGCCTACACGACCCATTCCCCACATCGTTCACAGATGAAGTACTTGAGAATGTAGGAGGCCACGAAGCCTACTCATTCACCGATGGATTCTCAGGATATCATCAGATTAAGATAGCACAGGAGGATAGACACAAGACCACGTTCATGACAAGGATCTTATCAGTATACAGTCATGCCATTCAGACTGAAGAATGAACCTGCGATATTTTCTAGAGTGGTCATTGCAGCATTTAAGGAATTCATCCATCAATTCCTCGAAGTATACCTGGATGATTGGACAATGTATAGCTTAGTAAAAAACCATGTGGAAGTTTTATTATTGATGTTAGAACGATGCAAACAGTGCCAGATATCCATGAATATCAAGAAATGCATATTTGGAACACCATTTGGGATACTATTGGGACACATAGTATGGAAACAGGGTTTGGTAGTGGATCCGACCAAAATTGCAGTCATTGTTAACCTACCAGCACCGAAAACAGTTTTCCAACTAAGAGAAACACTAGGACATACGGGATATTACAAGAAATTAATCAAAGGATATGCACACATTACAACGCTAATGGAAAAACTGTTAAGGAAGGATACAAAGTATCAATGGAACGATGAGTGCCAACACTGTTTGGATACCCTGAAGGAAAAGATGGTCACTGCACCAATATTGGTATTTCCAGATTGGGAGAAGACATTCCATGTACATGTAGATGCATCAACAAGAGCACTTGGAGCTATCTTAGCGCAACTACGAGCAGGAGATTTGGATCATCCGATAGCGATCGCAAGAAGAAAATTATTAGATTCAGAACATAATTATAACACGACAGAAAGAGAAGGCCTAGCTATGGTTTATGCACTACATAAATACAAACATTACCTATTGGGAAAACACTTTAAGATGTTTACAGATCACTCAGCCCTGAAATACCTAGTCAACAAGCCAGTGTTGGGGGGGAGAATCTGTCGATGGTTATTGTTGTTCCAAGAATTCAACTTTGAGGTAATAGTTAAACCAAGAAAGCTGAATGCAGGACCTGACCACCTATCGAGGGTCACAAATGGAGAGGAACCAATGAATTTAGAAGACAACTTTCCAGATGCACAACTATTCTCAGTAAAGATTGCTGACGATTACTTTGCAGAGATCATCCAGTACTTGAGCACAGATACTACGCTGCAAGAATATACCACTATGCAGAAGAAGAACCTAGTAGTCCGCACAACTGACTATCAATTGATCGCATGACATCTATGCAAGATGGGCCCAGATATCATCTTACGAAAATACGTACTACACCATGAACGACCAAGATTTTTAGAAAAATCCCACGAGGGAATAACAGGAGGGCATTATGCAGGAAAATCTACCGCGCAGAAGGTACTACGCCCATGATTATGGTGGCCAACAATCCACAGAGACTCGAAAGAGTACTGTCAACAATGTGATGTCTGTCAAAGGGTAGGCAAACCCGACAGAAGGGACGAGATGCCGCTACGACCGCAAGTGACACTTCATGCATTCGACAAATGGGCGATAGACTTTGTGGAACCCATTAACTCGCTAGCCAAAAGAACAGGGATGAGATATATTATCACTGCAACGTAATACTTAACAATATGGGCGGAAGCTGCACCAGTAAAAGATTGCAGCACAGAGACAACTGCACACTTTTTGTTTGAACAGGTAATTACTAGATTTGGGTGCCCAAGAATTTTGATGAGCGACCAAGGAACGCACTTCATAAATAGCACCATCTGAGCGATGCTTAAAGAGTTTGAGGTTCATCACCAAAAAATCACACCGTATCATCCACAGGAAAATGGAATGGTAGAAGCCTTCAACAAAATTCTAGAGAATGCCTTGATGAAGATATGTAACGTCAACGGGGATGATTGGGACCTCAAGGTACCAGCACTATTATGGGCGTATAGAACCACATGAAAAAATTTGACAGTCCACAGACCATTTAAACTAGTCTATGGTCAAGAAGCAGTAGTGTCGTTAGAATTTTTAATACCCAGTCTACGTGTATCAACTATCACACACATGACAGAACGAGGCACAGTACAGGAAAGACTAAATCAATTACTGTCGATGGAGGAAGACTGAATCTTGGTAGGATTCCACCAACAAGTACGGAAATCAAGAGACAAATCTTGGCACGACCGCCACATCAAGAGGAAGACGTTCAAGGAAGGAGATCCAGTATTTCTCTATGACAGTAAATCGTTGCAGCACCCAGAAAAGATCAGAATGCATTGGCTAGGACCATACGAGGTAAAATCTATAACAGACAGAGGAGCTGTACAGTTAAGAGATATAGCAGGCATAGACCTTAGAAGAATGATTAATGGGATCCGACTGAAGCTATACAAGGACATTCGACGACCCACCACACAGTAAAAAAAAATAAAAATAAATACGAAACATGAAGCCAACAAGGGCAACGATAACAACCATATTGAAAAAGGAAACAAGCGGGAAAAGGAAAGTTGACAAAAGCAGGCTGACAGGACAACAAGAGGCAGAGTTAAAGCAAGGCAAGGGCGGATGGGATGTCACATTAAACGTGCCAGCTTGAGACGATAGAGTAGGTGTAATGGCAAGTACGAAACCGCCGTGGATGCATTGAACCCACAATTATGGTGCATTAATCACATGATGGAGGAAGCGTCCTTGACAAGCTTCATGATGAGCCCATACAACACATGAGAACAGAATAAGTTAATCTATTTGCAAAAGGAGAACATAAAAAGAGAAACAACAACCAGAACGAACAGAGTGAAACCACAACGCTCACCGAAGCTATTTGAAATCAACAAACGTTCGATAGACACCATTATGGCACCACCAAAGCTTGCAGAACCAGGACAGACAACGAGATCAACCAGGGTTCAAACTAGGTCACGAGGACCACTGGGAGAAAACGAGTAGCAACCACCAGAGATTGTCGATATTGACAAAATCCCATTGCCAGAGGAAATCCCAGTAGAGTCCATACCAATACTAGAGGAGATTTTGCAACCACAAACAGAGGCCATAAAACAGGATACACCAACAACGAAGCACGAGCCTCAGAACAAAGAAGAAGAAACCCACCAGGAAATACCACCGAAACATAATGAACCAACCGTGAAAGTGAAAAGAACGACAAAAAATCTGAGACCAGAGGAGAAACCAAATGAGATACAAGCACCCGACTTAGGTCACCCAGTCAAGGAGACCACTGGAACTACCTGGGCATGGCCAAAGTGGATGACAGGGGACCAATCAGGATTTGTTGGAACTTTGAACCAACCAACACAGTAGGAGGACCGAGTTCAGATACCAAGCTCACCTCGAAAGAAACCAGCTACAGATATTGTGCTACCTCGCATACTAGAGGGAGTACAGGTGGACCCACAACTATTGGGTCACGTCGAAAAACTCAAGTACTCTGACCATGATGTAGCAGATGAAACCAAATATCCAGATCTTGCACCATAGGTATTTATGCAGAAAATAGCTGTGAACCAACTCGGAGAGACCATCACTTAGCCACACCAGTGGGCAATTGGACTGGACAGAACAGGAATTATAGGATTGTTGAAGATACTGCACTTTGGCAGAGGCCAATATGAGTCTGCATGCATCAAGCAACTGCTAGCAGTTACGCATGGAGGGGATGTATGGCTGGAAAAAACTGTCCCCATAACTGTTGAACTTATAACGCGGATAACAGGCCTACCCACCGGGGGTATGGATCCCGCGCTGATTCTGGATGATAAGTCCAAGGAAAAAACATTGGCAGAAGAGATGACGAAGAAATATGGCACCGACACGAGAACAAGAGGCATTATAATCAAACAGATCAACAATGTCGTGACGCAATTGAGCGTAAAGATCTTATCTTGCAAACTGCTAAGAAAATGCCACAAAGATGAAGTACCGGCAGGAGTCATTGTTGTTGCAGCTCAGTGCACAAAAGGCACCTCCATGAGTTGGGCGCCATACCTATCAAACTTGTTCCAAGTAGACTGCAAAGACGCGCAGGATGCAGGTACGCAGTTTCATTAGTCATGGTTGATCACTCTCATAGCTTTCATGGGATGGCGAGAACCGGAACATGCTGTCTTTTGTACCACACCACAACCAAGAGGAGCAAGATATCGTGTCCTGAGATCCACACCACTAGGTAAGCATAAGAAGGAGAATGGAATCATATTCGAAGCTTACCTACGGGAGATACAGGAAGCCATCAACCAAGCATGGAGAATAACACCAGAGGCTATCGCATGATATGGGGGCATCGCCAATTTCTGGACTAGGCGACAAGCCATGTGGATACAACCAAGGCAAGATCCGGATAAACAATGGCTATAGATGCACTACTGCGTCATCGAGGGAGATATCGACATGGTCATCATCGAATGGCCTAATGAATGGAGGATTCCAACCATACCCAGAGAAGTATCAAGACAAAAAGCAGAAGGAGGTGCTGCGTAGGCAGAAACACAACCTCCACAAATCTTAGTACCCAAGAAATGAAGAACAGGCCAAACCAAGTCGACTTAGGTAGATGACGGCTCAGAGAAACTAGGGACCTAGAAAGGGAGGACAGAAACCACCTAGCCGACCAATGGATAGAGGAAACTGGCTGAGGAAGCACAGGAAACCACATCGGACCCCATCACATAGGAACTAGGGGGAACTAAGAGACCAACAATACAGGATGTAGGTGCGCGCAAGAAAATGAAGGCACAATGACCACCACCAGACTACACAATCACGGAGGATGATGGACAAATGATTGCTAGGATGGTCCAAGACAGCCTCACAGAGGATTTTGATCATGCTGCGCACCACAGGTATAAACAACAGAAGGAACTGACAGAAATGGGACAACTCCTTAAGAAATTCGGGAAAGCCTAGATCACGAGTAGCAGTAGAGGCATCAAGCCATCGACCACATAGACCACAGAAAGGGTGGAGGTAGAAGAACGCGATCCAATTCTTCTGATGCCACACACACATTCCACGGTCTACATAAAGCCTAGCATGCTGCGTGTAAATTCTAACCTTGTATAATGTCTACTATAAACAGATATTCATAAAAGAACATAAAAGATACAATGGCAAATACAAACATTACACATAGATTTTTCCCCTGGAAACCCAAACCGGGAAAACCAACATATATTATATTCATTCATTGTGTTACATTGTTTACAATACAATATACATATAGGAGCCAGCGGCATCCAAAACCCTAACCCAATGACCTATATTAGTCCAAAACTCTAATTCCTTAACCGAAAATAGAAAACCATCGATAAAAACCATGTGCCGAAAAAACCACCTAAATACATGACACGTTTCCCGAGGCAATTTTTTTTTTTTCGGGGGCGCTACCCCCAGACCCCTGCGCAGGGGGCTCCACCCCCCTGCACCCCCCGAGGGGGGGCCTAGCGACCCCCCCTTTAATCCCCCTACGTTCCTGTGCCACTACTACTCGTGCAAAGAATATAACACATACCCAACATTCTCCCACTTGTTGTTTTCCTTGCATACAGGGGGTTACAAGGTTACATAGTAAAAAATCCAGGGCAACAATGCCCATGGATCCTCTACACTAAGAGAACTTCTCAATGCTCACAGATTTTTTTAATGAGTCTGCAACATTCTTCAAAGTGTCCACTTTCATCAGTGATACTTTCTTTTCTTCAATCATGTCTCTCACAAAGTGATATTGAACATCAATGTGCTTTGTCTTTGAATGATAGGCAGGGTTCTTCGCTAGAAAAATTGCACTCTGACTATCACACTCTATTCTTATAGATTGTTGTACCAACCCAATACCTAAACACAATATTTGTAACCATATTGCTTCCTTACTTGCATGAGTGGCTGCCATGTATTCAGATTCTGTAGTTGAAAGTGCCACTACAACCTATATTTTGCTCATCCAACTTATTGTTCCTCCAAACAGGTTAAACACATACCTGCTTGTAGATCTCCTACGATCCAAATCTCCAGCCCAGTCTGCATCCACAAATACATGTATATCGACCACTCTGTCCAATCCCAGTCTTCCTTCGTAGCACAATCCATAGCTAGCAGTGTCACACAAATACCTGAAAACCCTTTTTATTGTTGTCTAATGCTCCTTCCCTGGTTTTGACATATACCTGCTCAAAACTCCCACTGCATGTGCCATGTCCAGTCTAGTACAGACCATTGCATACATCAAATTTCCAACTTCACTCACATATGGAACATGAGACATGTCCTCCTCTTCTTCATGTGTCTTGGGACACTGATCCACAGATAACTTTACACCAACATGAATAGGAACCTTGACCGGTTTACATTCCTGCATATTAAACCTCTGCAATATTGTCTCGACATATTTTCTCTGATTTAACTAGAGTTTCCTCTTTTTTCGATCTCTTTTAATTTCCATGCCCAAAATGAAATTTGAAGCACCAAGATCCTTCATGTTGAATTTAGAGGACAACTGAGTTTTCACATCCTGGATAATCTCCTTGTTGTTTCCTATCAGCAACATGTCATCCACATACAAGACCAAATAAATCAAATGATTACCAATTAATTTAGAATACACATAGTGATCCTCTTTGCTTCTTGTGAATCCAAGTCCCAACATACAAGTATCAAAATTTTGATACCACGTCCTTGGTGATTGTTTTAAACCATACAAGGACTTTTTCAGCTTGCATACCAACTCCTTCTTTCCTTTCACAACATAACCTTCTGGTTGCTTCATAAAGATTTCTTCTTCCAGATCCCCATGCAGGAATGTTGTCTTCACATACATCTGTTCTACTTCAAAATCAAATGCAGCAGAAACAGATAACATAAATCTTATAGAGGTTAACTTGGTAACAGGAGAAAAAATCTCACAAAATCAATTCCCTCAACCTAGGAATAACCCTTTGCTACTAACCGAGCTTTGTATTTCTCCACTTTTCCTCCTGCATTCAGCTCCTTTTTAAATACCCATTTGCTGCCAATGGGATTTCTTCTAGTTGGCAACTCCACTAGATCCCAAGCCTCATTCTTATCCAAAGATGCCATTTCTTATTCCATGGCCCTTTTCCAGAGATTTCCATCCTCTGAATCCACTGCCTCCCTGACAGTTCTAGGATCATCATCAGTAATAGACAAAGAAAAATTTGAACGAAAATTAGATGGACTGTACCTTTCCAGTATCCTTCTTTCTTGATCCGATCTCCTCAATACTGGAGTATGAGGATCTTCTTCTTCTGATTCATGTTCTTCTGTAGAGTCTGCTTCATCATCCTTTAAATCAAACTCTATCTTCTCTAGTTTTTCCTTACTTGGTAGGACTTCCTGTTTAACAACATCCTTCATTTATCTAAATACCACATCTTGGCTATACACTACCTTTTTAGTTTGTAGGTTCCAAAGCTTATAACCTTTGAGACCATCTTTATATCCAATAAAGATACATTTTTCATCCTTCTGATCCAGCTTACTCTTGTTTTCCTTTGGGACATGAACATATGCATCGCAGCCAAATACCTTAAGATGTGTGAGAGAAGGTTCTTTACCAGTCCATACCTCTTGTGGAGTCTTGTCACCCAAAATTAATGAGGGTGATCTGTTGACCAGATAACATGCAGTACCCACTACCTCCACCCAGAATTCTTGCCCTAACCCGACACCACTGAGCATGCACCTTGCTTTTTCCATCAGCGTCCTGTTCATCCTTTCTGCAACTTCATTCTGCCGAGGTGTATATGGATTAGTCTTCTTCCTTGCTATACCACACTTCTTACAAAATTCTTCAAATTCATTCCCACATAACTCTCCACCATTATCTGTTCTCAGCACCTTAATTCTTTTCTCTGTTTGATTCTCAACAAGAGCCTTAAACTCTTTAAACCCGTCAAAGACTTGAGATTTCTTCCTGAGGAAATATATCCAAGTTTTCCTTGAGAATTCTGTAACGACCCTTAATTATTAAGATGTTTTAATTTAATAAATAATCCAAAAAAAGAAAAGTATTGAATAAGGGGTGGATAATATAATATAATGTTTAAATTAATTTGATTAATTTGATTAATTTATAATATAATATAATTAATTTGATTATTAATTAATTAACTAATTAATTAAGTAGTAAATTAGAGGTTAATAATA
>ML829791.1:99820-117031 GCA_009831015.1 Picea engelmannii
CTTCTTCCTTGGAGGTATTTTCTTCTGTAGAAGAAGATTCTTCATATCCCTTCTTTTTCTCAACTTTGGATCTACACTGCTTCTTGTAGTGCCTTTCTTTTCCACACCTCCAACATACCCTTACAAACTTTCCAGGAGATTTACATCTACCCTTAGACTTAGATCTCCCACTTGAGAAATTAGATCTATTTCTTTGCTGGGAACGTCCTCTTGCAAATAATGCGTCTGTGCTATGTCCTTCCATATTCTTTCGTCTCATCTCCTCCGATAACAAGGATGAGACCACTTCTTCAAACTTCAAAGAAGTTGTATTACTACCTATGGCCACAACCAGACTATCCCATGAGTCTGGTAAAGAACACAACAAACTGATACATTTATCTTCATCTCCAATTTTAATCTCAACAGATACTAACTGACTTACCACGGTATTGAAGTCGTTCAAATTCTCTGCCACTGAGTCTCCATCTCTCATCCTCAAGTTATACATCTTCTTTCTTAGGAACAGTTTATCTACCAGGGACTTAGACTGATACAACTTCCCCAACTTTTCCCATAAATCCTTGGCTGTAGCTTCCTCTTACACATTCAGTAATACTGAATCAGAGAGACACAATCAGATTGTGCTATTTGCCTTCCGATCCATCTTTTTCCAGTCATCTGCAGAAGTTCTTGTAGGTGCAATACCTAGATCTACCGTGATCCACTGATCTCTGTCCACCAAAAGATATTCCATCTTGAGCTTCCACAACTCAAAGATTTTCCCATTAAACTTCTCGATCTCCATCTTTGAATTTCTTGCCATTTCTTTTCACCTGAAAAACAATACCACAGATCTCCCACTGTAACAAGGCTTATCACAGTCCTGAGCCAAACCCTTGACCACAAAGGCATCCCCTTGAAGCCAATAAAGCTCTGATACCAAATGTAAATTCTAACCTTGTACAATGTCTACTGTAAACAGATATTCAGAAAAGAACAGAAAAGATACAATGACAAATACAAACATTACACTGAGATTTTTCCCCTGGAAACCCAAACTGGGAAAACTAGCATATATTATATTCATTCATTGTGTTACATTGTTTACAATACAATATACATATAGGAGCTAGGGACATCCAAAACCCTAACCCAATGACCTGGATTAGTCCAAAACCATAATTCCTTAACCGGAAATAGAAAACCATCGGCAAAAACCATGTGCCAAAAAAACCACCTAAATACATGACATGTTTCCCGAGGCATAATTTTTTTTTTCCGGGGGTGCTGCCCTCAGACCCCCATGCGGGGGGCTCCGCCCCCCTGCACCTCCTGAGGGGGGGCCTAGCGGCCCCTCTTCTAACCCCCCTGTGTGCCTGAGCCACTACTACTCGTGCAAAGAATATAACACATACCCAACACTGCAGATGGACGAAATTGTGGGACAGACACCACTGAAGGATTTGGATCATATCCAATTGGTCTTGACACAAATACCATCGAGAGCATTATAGAAACTATAGGTTAGCGTTGACCATGAGATGTAGCCGCGAGCACATAAAAACTTAGTCGAGCTACAACAAACAACAAATAAATGGGAAGCGTTGGAAACAGTTTGTGCACAGGCCAAATCTGGAACTCAGGAGGAGAAAGAACGCAGAATGGAAGAAATTTTTGGGAAACTTCCAACTACTGCGCAAGGAAATGTACTTCCAGCTGCAGAGAAGATCGAACAGATTGCATAGGAAATTGATCAGTATCAGAAGGAGATTGATACTCTCCACAGACAGATTAGACCGACAACTCCACCAACAGTGAAGGATCAGAGGAAGCAGGAAGCAACAATGCAACTGCAGGAGCTAGAAAAACAAGTAATCCCGGCAGCCGACTTGCTGGATAAAGCAGCGCAACTTTGGACAAGGTTGGAAGAGGATCCATAGGTCCAACACTGGGACAAGGAGGAGGAGAGGATCAATGCAACGAACCAAGAACTCAAGCAATGACATAAGACCATACCAATTATAGAATGGGTCAAGGGAACGCAAGAGTTGAAGAAGATACAGGCAAAACTTATCAGTGCACAAACACAAAAAAAAGAGCATCAGGCTCAAATAGAATCGTTGCAGGAATGGGTAGAAGAAGTACATGCATACGCAGAAGAAGCCAGAAAACAGACATCACAGACTCAACTAGAATGTGCAGGACTGATGAGCAAGGAAGTGGCAGCTCAGACAGTCGACACCATCAAGGAGAAAACCACGCAGGTACTGACAAAAGCAATAGAGTTGTAGGAATAGTTCCAGATGTTCACTAAGGAGATCGAGGAAGCACAAAGAAATTAGGTGACTCGGGATGAGTCACATGTCAGTGTTGGGGACCTGTTGGCCGAAGGGGAAAGAAGAACGATTGTGGGAAAGAAAGCATGTAGAAAACTGAAGTAACAACTGGCAAAATAACAACACATGCACATGCAAGAAAGCGTGCACAAAGGAAAGCGACAGCTGGAGGAAGAACATCACGAGTATGGGAGAAAGACCTAACGTAAGAAGGGTTAGGGTTTTGGTAATATTATGTAAAAGGCTGAAAATCCCAAAATGTATAAATATAGATACAAACGTATCATATAGGGTTGGTTGCTAGTAGTTGTTAGTAGTTCTTTAATGTTTTAGCTGTATGAACCGATTTTGTAAGATGTTGAGCAAAGAAGATATGAGGGAAGGTAGATATGAGGATTAGACTATAGGATATAGAGCCTGGTGTGATCTAGTTCACCTCACATAGATCTTACCCAACTTTGTGGAGAATTGTAAATGCGGGGCACCAAGAATGCAGAACTACCATAATAAAAGAGCTAAGAGCCAAATCTTCATGGACGTAGCCCAGGAGGGGGTGAACCATGGTAATACTCGTGTAATATGTTAAATGTATGCATGTCTCTTCTTTCTTTCAACAATTAATGGTTAATCTTGATGAATGAGTTAGCACATTGTTATGAATCTGTTTATACTTTGATGGAATTAAACTATGAAATATATGTACACGATTTCAAGGGATAAGTAGTTTACCTTACAGATCACGGTACCTAGATTTAATCAAGAAACCCCTATCCCCTACTCTATCCTAGGCTGTAAACACCTGAGTCTTACAACCACCCATTTTAAAGCTATCTCAGGTGAGACTGCACAGTACCTTCCGGGTGCTGTGTTGCCTTCTGGATTGCCAGGAGGGCCAATAGTTTTAGAGGCTTTGTTGGAACCCTGAATGACATGAACCCTAGGTAAAAAACTTAGACAACGTGAGAAGGGAATTAGTAAACCAACACCGTGCAAATATCTCGACAAATATGTGTTTAGCTACTTGCATGAGGTATTTTTTTGTGATTTCCCGCATTTTTTACAGGAGTGGGTATTGAGGTTAAAGGGAAACCACCCTAAAAATTGAATTAGACAGATGGAGTGGAATCCTATGGATATCGCACCATTACAACAAGTTAATAACAAATTTATGTGTGCATCATATTTCTGGTCAGACAATATTGTTGCAGGGTTTGTCATTGAATTTGTAGTAGTTACCACGAAGTCCTACACAACAACAATGCATGCTTTTTTAAAAGGACCCAGAGGTAGGTACATTAGATCGCTATATACTTCAATCAAGATTTTATTGTATGATAATGGTGTGATTACCATGGAATCAGACATCTAAACTTCCCTGTGTGCATGGGGGAAGTGGGGAAGCAATGATACAAGGTTGAGAAATGGACAGGGAGATGGATAAGGGAAAGAAGAAGGAGGCCATGGACCCAATCATGATGAAAGAGGACTAGATAAAGCAGCTAATGGAAAAAGCTGGAAAGACATGTAGCGGAATACCCTACCAATATAAAATGAATAACAAGAAGAGATCCATAGATGACAGAGAGGGCTTGGAGAGCGATAAAGAAGAGGTATAGGATCTCCGAGCTATGGAGCAGATTGAGGAAATCCTGCACACAAAATATGAAAGGAAAACATGAGGTCTAGGGTTAGGAACGAAAGGTAGAACTCCAATCCAGATCACTGTCAGTGTGGAACCTACAATGACATGTGCGACTAACAAACCATAAAGAACACCAATGTTTAAACAACCAAATTTTAGTAGAAGAAGAACAACAGGACATTAGAAAAATTTGTTGATATAGTCGTGGATGAGTTACCACACTCATTACCACCTATCAGGAGCATAATCCATCATATTGACCTTATTCTAGGAGCTAGTTTACCAAACAAAGTAGCTTATAGGTTGACACCTAGAGAGAATGAAGAGGTCAAACAACAAGTCCAGGAGTTGTTGGATAAAGGGTTAGTCAGGGAAATCCTAAGCCCATGTGCAATACCGACTGTATTAAGACTAGAGAAAGATGGAGGATGGAGGATGTGTACAGTTTCCAGAGACATCAACAAGATAACCATTAGATACAGATTTCCTTTACCAAGGATGGATGATTTGATGGACTGTTTAAGTGGAGCAAGCTATTTTTCAAAGATAGACTTGAAGAGCAGATATCATCAAATAAGGATAAGAGAGGGAGATGAGAAGAAAACAACATTCAAGACGAATGAGGGATTGTTTGAATGGTTGGTCACGCCATTTGGTTTGACAAATGCACCAAGCACATTTATGAGACTGATGAATGAAGTGTTGAAAGACTTCATTGGCAATTTTTTCATAGTATATCTGGATGACATACTAATTTTAAGCAAGACAAAAGAAGAACACCTAAGACATCTGACAACAGTGATGGAAAGGTTGCAGCGAGAGAAATTGTTGATAAATCTGAAGAAGAGTTCTTTTATGAAGAAGGAACTCATATATTTGGGTTTCATAATATCTTCAAATGAATTGAATATGGACCCAGAAAAGGTGAGAGCAATTAGAGAATGGTTGTCACTGAGCAACATGTTTGAGGTAAGAAGTTTTCATGGGTTAGCGAGTTTTTATAGGAAATTTATCAGAAATTTTAGTGGCATATGTGCACCCATGTTGGATACTGTGAAGAAGAAACACAAGTCCTTCAATTGGACAGAAGAAGTTGAAAGAAGTTGAAAGAAGTTGAAAGAAGAAGTGTCGATCTATCAACGACCTTAGATATGTGGAAGTAGCATGAACCTTTGCGTTTTGTGCCCAAAGAAGGATTCAGGTATTCGACATTTGGAGGAACAGGAGTGAAGTTCCTTCGAACTCGCGTGTTGCAAAATCCCGACGATTGTCATATTTCACGGGGGACACATGTTAACTGGTGGGGAGATCAAGACCTGAGATGCGTGGCAGTTGAGCATCGTTTCGCTAACCTACGATTGAGAGTGGTCAAAGGGGAGGATCACATGGATTCACAACTCGCAAAACAACGACGAGATCGTGGCCGTCAATTCAGAGAGAGATCTACACCGTAGATTTCCCAAGGGAGGTTTCGGCATTTCGTGGATCGGGAAAGCGAAAGAGGGAGTCTTTCGAACCTCATGCCAAAAAAATCATGAAAGGAGTATCACCGATAAAAATCGTGACCATTAGTTAGAATAGAGTGTGGACCGTCGATCCCATGGATTCAAGAGTTTTCGGGGTTTTGGCTCATCGGTGAATTAGGAGTGAAGACATCCCAAAAGTCCCAAAAGGAAAAGTTGTAGTTTGATCATGGTCATCGATCCAGAAGGAAATTTGGATCGTTGAACGCCCAAGGAGAACGTCGGAGTTTTGGGAACCGGGAGCCCAAGGACAGAGGTTGCTCAACTTCAGAAGTCGTGAAGTCCTGAAAGACCTCATGACTTAGCCTTAGGTCACAGGTGAATGGTCACGTGGTAAGAAGTGACGGGAGGCGCTAGCAACCAGCCAAGTGTTGTCTCGTGGATCGGAGTTTCGACATCTAGGTGTTCAAAGGGAATGAGTCGTGAGACAGGGAGTCCCGACTCGCGAAAAGAGAAAAACCTTGGATAAGGCTCGTGGTCACGGCCGGTGGTCACGTGGGAGCGAAGCTTGTGTTCAGTGCTCAGACACACAAGTGAGTTTCGAAAACAAGGACCCGTGGGTTTGGTTAATTGAGGTTCCAGTAGGGACCGAAGAGTTGTTCCAGCTCAAGGAAGGAGAACAATCCAGTGACCGGGAGGTCGCAGAACTCTGTAGCGGAGGGGGGGCTGCATCATACTGTGAAGATGATGAAATTTTCAGTATGAGAGATTACCTTGCGGCACTATTTTGATGAAACAATAGTAAGAACTACCTTTGGTATCCTCTAGAGATGACCCCCTAGAGTAATAATGACACTACGATGTCGAGACTCATAAACAACATGAAATTTACACATATATGGTTGGCCCAAAACAACATCACAAACATCAAGAGGGGAAACATCACACACTACCTCATCCTTGAAGGGATGGATGCCATAGGACAGACGACACTACTAGATGACACAAAGATCTCATCCCTGGTGAAGCCACCCGATGTTGTATGGCTGCGAGTGTGGTGTTGTCTACAACCCCAAATGTTTGACAACCTCAGTTGAGATGAGGTTCTTCTAGCTACCGCTATCAACAATGAAATGCAACGGGGTCCCCTTCACCCACATCTGTGAATGGAAGAGGTGCTCCCCCTCTTCAGAATCTACTGGTTCTTCTAGTTGAATTGTTGCAGTCGCAATAGTAGCAGTGTTGGGCCAGTGGATTTTGTAGAAGTCACACCACTTCCCAGTGTCATTCTTCATATTTCCTTTACCCTTCTTTTCTTGAGTCTTGGACTGGTTGTTGTGAGGCTGTTGGTTAAAGCTGTCTTTACCATGCTTTGGTTGTTGTAGATTTGCAGACCCAAACTCCCATTTGTTCTGGTGTCTAAATTTCTGCTTGATTTTGACAACATATCGATAGGTAGCTCCTAATGATGAGATGTTTAGGAAATCCATTTCGGTTTGGATGTACCTATGGAGAGCCTTGTTAGCGCCTAAAATGTGGTGAATCAAGCTGGTTCACTAGTAAATATCCAGTATAAATAGGACAATACGCAATAATCCATTTAAGAATAGTAAATATATTTAATAATAATGTATAAGAGTATGATATGAATGAGATGATTACAAATGAGAAATGAGGGCTTGTATATATATCCCTCATATGGGTGCTTTTTCATAAGAGACATAAAAAATGGTAATAAATATATATAAAGAAAAAATAAAATAATATTTACAATAATTAAATACAAAAATATGCCACGTGTCAAAAAATGTGGCAATCAATGTTGACTTGGCCATATTGTAGTGATACGTGGCAATGACGTGGAAACGCCAAATGCAATTTCACCATGTGGATTAGCGCCACCATGTCATCATGATAGTTAAAAAACGCAAAACTTCAACATGCCATAACTTTTGATTCGGGAGTCGAAATGATGAAAATTTTATATTGTCGGAAAGCTCTCGAGGAGATGGAGATGATGGGATTATTAAAAATGGAAAATTATGAAAACAAAAAATCACTCAAAACAGAAAACCAAAATCAAACCTATGAAATATTCTGAGAATTTAATATGAAGACCTTTTATTTTCAAGAAACATTAAGGGAAGGATGTTAAGGCCTCCACAAAATACTCTAATCTAAAAGCAAATCAAACCAGGCCCTCACGCAAGTACTCTAAAATTTAAAACTCCTATTGTAAAAAATTTAAATATTTTTTTTATTTTAGAATTTATTATATGTTCCAACAATAGGCTCCATTTGGGGATTGTGTCTCCCTGCGAGGCACTAAAAAACAACAGACTAAGTGCCTTCAATATTGGGAAATCGAGTCATTATTTCCTAAACTAAAGCTAAGTAAAACCCTCCAAAAAGAAGACAGATCATTTCTCAAGTCAAAGGAAAAGGAGGAATGATAAGAAGGGATCATCGAACAAGACACTCTGCTCTTATTGTGGTAAGAGTGGATATCAGATCGAGAAGTGTTAGACACTTTACCTGCACTTATGTCTAAAGAAGAACATGAAATATGTAAAGACACTTTCAAGAAGACAAGCAATAGCTCCAGATGAAGTCAATGGTCTTACTGAAAGGCTTGGGAAAGAACACTTCCCGATGGCTTGTCTTGGAAAAGTGATATATGAAGACATTGAAGAATGGTTCGTGGATAGTGGCTCATCTCGCCACATGTCCAGGATGAGATCAATATTCTTTACTTTCTCAAAATATGACACAGATTGCTATGTGGGATCTGGAACCAACACTAGACAAGCAATAAGAGGGTATGGATATGTAATATTGTAGCTTGAGTCGGGAATATTTATGGGAATATAACATATGGTGTATGTTATAGACTTAAAGGTGAACCTACTCTCAGTTGCATCATTTGAGGATGAAGGCTATGCAGTCGCATTCCATAATGGTCAGATACTTGTGTATTCAAGGGAAGCTACTCCAGACAAACCAAATAACTACAAAGAAAAATGCTCGAAAATCGAGATTTATTCACCCTACTCCTACTCTAATCAAGTATGCTGCTTCTTGATAAAGTAAGATCATGATTCCAATGAAGCCATGCAAGTATCTGACTAACAACTTGAACTTTCCTTCCAAATTTATGCAAAGTCACAAACACACAGACTGCAACATGTAAATCATACTTACAATCCAAAAATCTGGCCTTAAAGATGGCAACAACTGAAACTTCATCACTGCAAAACATCTCCATATAAGTGGCAAATGGATCTTGAAATTTGTACAAAACTTGTTGCTACTCAACAACTGACAGAGAAAAAGGCATCATCCATTTATCATCTAATCCTTTCTGTTCCTCTTTATCATATGCCTGTAACTCAGATCCATAACTTTCTTCTGCTCATGTATACACTTGTTGTTTGAAATCAAAATACTCAAAGACAACATTTCAATCTTCATGAACATTTAAAAAATCAGATACATTTGATACGATGTCAAATGTATCTATGTTATTGTTATCATAATGAATATCATTCAACACCTCTTGATCTGCATGGTAAATACTTTCTTCTACAATAAATACTTCATCACGAATCTGATTTTCATGACTAACAAAATATTTATGAAGCAAAGAAAACTCATCACAACATTCTTCAAAAATATGTTCATATGAAAAATACTATTTACAAAATGAATTGAAAGCTGCATGAAAACCTGTCAAAGAGATGCTACTTGCAATTGGAAGAGATCGACACCAATCACGAGCAATCCCCTCTAATGAATACCTGGAAAGCTTAATCTGAACATCTTCATGCACACTATAAAGTCGATGAATAAAATCATGAAAATAAAACAAATGTTCAGCTGGTATGTGGATTGGAAAGGGATTGGTGCTTGCGGCTTGGATTATGTGACTTATGTGTTGACTATGCTTTTCATGTGGACTTGGATTTTGGCATATGAAGTTTGATATGCGATATGGCTTAGGATTAATGGTTGACACTTAGCACACACACCACTCTTTTTACCCATTTGAAAATTTAGGAATTCATAAAAACTAAGGATCTTAGGAAAAAAATAACAATTTCTTATTTTTTGTATTGCGGGTCATAACTCAAAGCTCATGAGGTTTTGAGCAAAAAGACAATCAATTAGGAACTTGTATTATTTTTTGTATTGCGGGTCATAACCCAAAGCTACGAGGTTTTGAGTAAAAAGACAATCAATTAGGAACTTGTCAAAGTTTAATGAAGGAATTGGAAGTTATGATACTGACCAAAGACTTGGGAAATGGGTAAACTAAGCCTTAATCTAATGAAACACTTAAAATGTTGTTGGTACATTTTATGTAACAAACATAAATATACCAGACGATATTTACTCATATCATCTCGTATCATCAATCTTAACAACACCAAAAACAGAGAGTCATGCGAAGGCATTGCAAGCTAGAACGAAGAAGTAAGTCTCTCCATAAACATGCTTTGAGGACAAAACATTTCTAAGGGGAAGGCATTGTAACAAACATAAATATATATAAATATGTAAATATAAATAAATATAAATAAGTAATAAGTAATTATTAATTATGAAGAGACATGACATATGAAAGGTCATGTCTCTTCATAATTAATAATTACTTGAAGAAGGTTATAGATGCATGTTATAGATGTTTCGAGCATTGAAGAAGGTTATAGATGCATGTTCTACATGTTTCGAGCATCAGGCTATGTTCACCCAGCAGGTTTTAGCCAAAGTGTTGAATTAACTTGTGGAAAAGATACCACTTCCTTTATTGTTCATGTAGACAGTTATTCAAGTAATTGGTGCATTTCCCGCTTTTGTGGATTTTGTAATGGAGACACTCTTTCAATTAGTAAGCTAGCAGATCTGGAAATATCTGAAATTGTGGGTCAGATTCCTCAAGTGTGCATACCAAACAAAGCCACATTCATTTCATGTGCTATTACAGTTACCTGCAACACAACTTGAAAATGAAATTAACAAGACTCCTGCATTAAGATTGCCTTTGGTTGCACATGCCAGCCAATCAAACAATCGTTTTTCTTTGTCTAGATCAACATTAATAGTTTTGGATCTTGTTCAGGATGCCCAACCAGCAAAATCGACTCTCCAATTCTCCCATCAATTGATGCAGGGCCTTTTGTCCAAACAGTAACTGAGACACAAGTATCGAAGTTTGCAACTGTTAGTTGAGCAAATGCAACTGTTTTAAACAATCCAAGGGGATAAACAGTTTACACAGCAGTTATGGTTAAGAGATCAGGATTACTTTCTCAGAGATCATATGTTGGGAAGGCATTGAGTTACAGGGGGGAAAGAATAAGGCAACCCATCAGAGTGCTGGAAATTGAAAAACACTTTCCTTTGGAAACAATGACTCTTCCACTAAAACCTGTACGTTTTGTATTTCAACTGAGTTCCAGAAAGCAAGCTACCTTAATGACTTTCAAAGCATTCAAGGACTAAGCAAGCACTCATACAAACTAAAGATGCATTTCGAGGAAGGATTGTCAGCAAAAACTATTATTTTCATATGTAATGCATTGCAAACTTGTTAGATGTACTAAGCAAGCACTCATACAAACTAAAGATGCATTTCGAGGAAGGATTGTCAGCAAAAACTATTATTTTCATATGTAATGCATTGCAAACTTGTTAGATGTCAACATGGAGGGGATTTGATCAATTTTTTGACTATTTCTGATCCGGATGGATCTAGGGAACATCAAAGAAATTTCAGAAGTGTTCCAAAACGCACAGAAGTGTCATAGGAGGCTCAGAATGGCCTCAACATAACATGCAGAGAAAGGGAAAAAATCAAATTTCCCAAAATTCCATTAAAATGACATGATCGTGAAGAGCGCATCACAAGCTTTCCAACGGCGCAAACAACTCATCAAATGGAGTTACGGATCAAAAGATATGAACAATCAAATTTCTGGTCAACCCAACCTAGTCAGCGGGGATGAGTCAACATCCGTACTGCGGACGTGAGCATCTGACAATCCAGGTGGCAAGCACAAAGAGTGACACGTGTCATGATGATGTTAGCATGCCACGTGGCAGCACCAGAGGTTGCTACGTGTCACTCAACTTCAGGCTTTTTAGAGTGCCACGTGGACGAGTAAAAATGTGCCATGTGGCACCCCAGGTGATGCCACGTGGCACCACTTAGAAGGTTCCACGTGTTCAGGATGATGCGGAGATGATGTCATCATGCACAGGTGGCGAATCAGATGCTGCCACGTGGCCCAATAGGGAGGCGCCACGTGGCACCCCAAAAATGCATAAGGACCAACAAATGAAAAATTAAAAAAATATGTTTAACAGAACTCCGCCATATGTGGCGGAAGTTTTGCTATATATAACCTCCGCTAACTGTATTCTAAATATCACTAGTGGTTCTGCCAAATATAGCAGGTTCCACCATTTTCGCCGCCAAAAAAGTACGGTTCTGCCATTCTAGCCGCTGCATGCCAAACTTAGCGGAGAACACCAAAAAGAGCGGAGTCCACGGGATTCAACCCCGGGACCTCCACTAACCGAACATCTAAAGTTAGCTCCACTAACCATTTGGCTAACCACCTTAGTTATTGCTAAATTGCCCAGAAATGGTATAAGAAGGGGGTCCAAGGTAGAGTTCGGGACAGAGCAGAACACAGCAGCGCACAGAGCACTGAGCACGTCCATACAACCTGTACGGAAACCGTACGGGCTGTACAGATTTTGGCACGCAAACTGAGGCAAACTTGTCTCTTGGGTCCAAAAGTGCCCGACTCGGATCGAGACGTGGAGACAGTCATTTTTAGGTAAAATGACACCAAAAATGCAGTGGTGGTGTTATTTTTTTGATCTGAGAAAAACTTCAACAACTTAATTCCAAAATGAGTCATTTATTGCAGAGGCAGTGGCAC
Source organism: Picea engelmannii (assembly GCA_009831015.1). Classification (NCBI taxonomy): domain Eukaryota; kingdom Viridiplantae; phylum Streptophyta; class Pinopsida; order Pinales; family Pinaceae; genus Picea; species Picea engelmannii. The sequence goes on from ML829791.1 coordinate 112,194, forward strand.
GGTAACCGAGGCAACAATTCTCTTGGGCCTGAAAGTGTCCGACTTGGATGTAGACGATTTGACAGTCATTTTTGAGTAATTCGATGATGCGAATTCAATGACGAGGTCTATTTTTGCAACAGAGCTTCAAATCAACAAGCTAAGCTATGGAGAAGCCAATGTAAGCATGTTTTTTTTATTATGTTGTTTGTCATTAAATGTTGCAGCATAGCATGCGTGTTATAGGTCTGAAGGAGCAGAGAGAAGATGCAGAAAGGCAACAAGATCAACTTATTCCTTCTATCTATTTGTTTATTATCTTCTTTCACATCAAATCAAACAGTTACATGTGACAGAGAAATTGTGGCACTTGCATGACAAGTGGCCAACAAAGCAGTTCTGATTCTCGTGGTTTTCAGGATCTTTTGTATGTGTTGCATATTTATGTTTGGATCTGAGTAGCAGATCTAAGGCTTTTGATGACTCCATGTTGATGGGGGTCATATTTTATTCTTCATATTTTTTATGTATTGAGTATGTGGGATGATGTCCATGTCAACATCATGGATGCCTCATGAGTAGAACTTGTGAAGCTGATACATTCCTGATCACATTCCGATCTCTTGTAGCCATCATCGAAGAGAGACTTTGGCCTTACAACTTGTAAAGGAGAGACATCATTACATCGAGAAGAATAAAGCGATCAGGCTTTGGAGCATGACCCGAAGAGGTAGCCCACTGCAAGGGTGAACTCCGTTATCAAGTGAAGTGTCTTATTCATTATGTGTATTATGTTCTTATGTTGTTTTTCCATGAATTTCCGCACATAGGATGTTAAAATTAAGCATGACATATCACACATAAGGAAAACTAAAGGGTTTTCATTCACTTCAAATTCAAGCTTATAAGACTTCAACTTTACCTTTTATTGCATATCGCTCAAGTAAAACGATCTATAACTGACCCTTTTGAAGGAGTGACATAATCAACCAATTATTGGAAACTTATTGCTCTCGGGTTCAGATCAATTTCTTTAGAATTTTAGTGATGCGTCATGCTCCAGGTGGTGAATATGATTCAAGAAGGCTTTGATATTCTTCAAGATGGCTCGAGTGGCACTTAAAGTTAGTTTTGAATAATGATATTATCCCTTAGATTTAGGATCCAATTCCTATTTTCTAGTAAAATAGATTAGGTTTGTTTTAACAAGTGGTTTTCAGATCCATCTTCTTAGGATCTACAACCTGTATTTTCTATATATATACTTTAGAAATTGAAAAGAAAAAGAGGGGTCAGTCTTCGTGACTATTTTCACTGTATAGACTAGAGAAGTCTTGTGCTTTGGAAGACATATGAATGTATTTTTGGATGTTTTGTAGATCCATGAATGATTATCAGATTTCCTTTCTCATATCCATTTCTATATGCGTGTATTGTAAGTGACTGGTCCGAGTTACTTTATCTTTGTTCACTTAATGATTGAGGGAGGTATGTCCTTCATTGCATTAGTGGTCTAGGCCTACAAGTATATTTTTCTGGTTGTTTTAATTAGATTGTCATACATGCCTCTGATGTATGTGTGGTTCTGCTGATTAGAGTAATCTCTTCCATGTCCATCATATCTTTTAACATCTAATTATTTCATTGGAGCCAAGCTTACTGAAGTATTTTCTAAATAGTTTCATAAGTACAAGTCTTGACAGTTATTTAGTTGATCCATCTGAGATTGTTGATCTATGATCTAAACCTTCATTCAAATCATTTCTATGTTACCAAGCTCGTTCCCTTTATAGTCAGGGAGTGACTCTTGGAGTGATAACAAGTTGGCGTCGTTGTCGGGGAATGGAAGTGAAGCTAGTTTCCATGGGAGAATGACACAGATCCGACTTTTAATGGAAGAAAAGAGGACACAAAAATCGACTATAACAATCTGCCCGACGAATCCACAATCAAAGACTCCACTGGGGAGGATTCATTTGACAAATAGATGAAAGGGCATAAGGGAAAAACCACGTATTAGTTCATGAGCTTTTTTCATGAACTTTTGTTGTTCTTTATCAACTCATTTTTGCTTTTCCCTTCACATATTAAAATGATCATTTTGTGTTTTGTTTATTTGGATGATCATCAACCTACCTTTATATATCCATCCTTGCAAGAGTAAAATTTGCAGCCTCTTTATACTGTTGATGTTGATCCTATATCTTTACCTCAACCTATTCATGAAGATGAGCTTTGCATTCAAATCCCTCCTGAATCTGATCACTCTTGTAGCCTTGAGGAGATTGAAACCGATTCAAAACTTTCTCAGATCTCATTATCTTCAGTGACTATTGAGCCTTCCAATCAACTTGTTAATCCTCATGATTATCCCATTGCTTTTCAAACTAGAATCTGAATAAGGATGTTCAAACCTTTAAAGCTTCCTTATTACTTTCATCCTTATCCTCTTCATTGCCTTGAGTATCTTCCCCAGTTTTTTGGAGAGGATCATGTCACATGTGAGAGGCATTTGGGGCCTTTGAAAACTTTGTTGATCAATTTGAGATAGTTCACGATGATCTTATTATGAGGTTTTTCTCCAAATCTTTGTTTAAAGATGCTGCAGTATGGTTTAAGAATTTGAGAGTTGATTCCATTGGTTCTTGGATCGAATTGTCCAATGTTTTTTCAAAGTGTTGGGGTGAGAACACGTTTTTTGATTTGTACCTCGCTGACTTTTATGCTTTGAGGAGAGGGGAGGAAGAAGCTTTGTCCGTCTTTAACAAAAGGTTTTACAACATTTATCATGACATGCCCTTGGAGATCCGACCTACTGAGATCACTGCCATGGTGTACTATGTTATGGCTTAGCATTTAGAGCTTGTCCTTCTCCTATTAGAAAGAAAGTCGTCATCCTTAAGACAATTATTTGAATATGCTCAATAGATTGAGGAGAACATGCATACTTCTAGGAGGATCCGAGATCAAGTTTGCTTTGAAAATCTGCATGCATATGAGCAAGAAAATTGTCAGTATGTTTCAGATTTTGAGAAAGAAGACAATGAGTATGAAGCTGATCTGGAACAACAACAAAAATATGAGTATATATCAAATTAGGAATCAGATTCTTCACTGTTTACATATTTTTCTATGGACATGTATGCATGTCAAGTTTATGATTAGTTTTCAAATGGTTTTGAGCATGAGATAATTGATGATTGCATAGGCAACTATATGTTCTTTGCTGATCATAATCAATATGTTTCAAACACTGCTTCACCATTATCTTATGATCATTATTCTGAAGGAGTTGTTGCAACTGATGATCAAGATCTGATCACAACGGAACTAGAAGGTTATCAGTTTTCAAGCAGAGATGCAATCATGAATGAACAATTGTTTTCTGTGGATCAATATGTTTCTGATCTTGGTTTCAAGGATCCGGTTGCAGCCTTGATGGATTCATATATTTCAGATCACTTGAAAGTTTTAGATTTCATTTACTCATCAACACTTTTGGGTGAATATTGTTTTTTGAAGGATTTTCTATCACTGTTTATATATTTCTGTGTTTATCTATTGATCAATGATAGAGACAAGATCATTTCAGTTTTGAAACTACTTGAATGGTTGTTATGGAAGTCTGCCTTTACCTGATCAAGTTGCAGATCCAATTAGAGGTAGGGTAACATAGGAAATAAGCTCGCTTTCCGAGAAGTTACATTCAAGTTTTGTAGTAAATATATCACTTAGTTTGGTTGAATAAAGGTAGGTTTCAAAGGTGTTCAGAGACTGGTTTCACAGTTGACTCCGTAGCTCAATGGAAAAGGCAAACGATCTAATAGATTCTTGAAGCCTCGCAAGGAGGTCTCCATCCTAGTTGGAGCTAGATATTAACTTCTAAAATGTACCAACAACATTTTAAGCATTTCATTAGATTCAAACTTAGTTTTCTCATTTCCCAAATCTTTGGTCAGTATCATAACTTCCAATTCCTTCATTGAACAGTATCATAACTTCCAATTCCTTCATTGAACTTTGACAAGTTCCTAATTGAGCTTCTTTTTGCTCAAAACCCTATGAGCTTTGGCTTATGACCTGCACTACAAAAATTAATAAATTGTTATTTTTTTCCTAAGATCCTTGGTTATCTTAGTTTTTAAGCATTCCAAGATTTTCAAATAAAATATATAATTTTTATTTGTCCTTTTCACCAAAGGAGGTGGTGTATGTGCTCAAGTGTCGACCGCTAATCCGAAGACATATCACATATCAAGCACAATCAACACATTAATTTAATAACAATCACCCCTTTCCAATTCACATATCTAATTTCCTATGGTTAAGAGTACCAGCATATATAAGCATGTTAGTATCTAAAATCCTGATGGATGTGGGATTTTGTTCATGAGTAAAATTAAAAAATCAAAACACAGGCTACCAGGTGATGAGATTGCAGGTGTCAAGTGTATGAAGTTTAGAACTTGATTTATCTAGCTGCATGAGATCGCCCAAGGTGCCACGAGGAGGAAACTCGAATGCGTGTTATCAATATAACAACTGACAACTGCAGGGTTTGCCAAGGTTCCAGATGCCGATACCTACGCTTTCTGTTGGAGGGTTGTGAGAAGCACACAAAGCCAAATATCATTGGTGTGATCGCCGAGGAGCACCACTAAAAATGCTTAGCAAATCGACAATAGTGTTTTCGTTGATGGGGTTTTTAGAAGACAGAGGGTTGATTTTGATTGCTTGGTGAGGTCCCATTTCTTCCGGACGCAACTTTAAGATTATTGGAGGATTTACGTTATGCTCGTAGATTTCACAGGGATGGAAATAAATTGCTAAGTTGTGACCGAGTTACTCAAGGTTTAAGT
>ML829792.1:0-21653 GCA_009831015.1 Picea engelmannii
TTTCGAAGTGCATGAATAACGACATTGTATTAATGTGACGTGCCATCCAGTTATTATGATTGGCCGAGCGTTTAAAATTTTACCATCAATATATCAATAATTTAATAATTGACTTAGAAAATTTTATATTTTTAATTTAATATTAGGTCCTATTTTGAAATATAATAGTGGAGACTATAAAGTATCCAACATTTTGAAATATTAGTGAGAAATTTTAAATTATGTTTTAATTTTAAGTTTTTTTTTAATTGTAATTTGTTTTCAAGGATAAAAAGATTTTATAGTTTTTAAGTTCACAAAGTACAAAAATAAAAAAAAATATAAATGTATATTACACTTACAAGAATACAATTACACATTGTATTCACTGTAAGGTTTTTGGTTACAAGGGCGGGAAGACCCTCGCTTAAGTTTTTAAGGAGATGGAACTGGGGTTACTTCGACATCCAAGTGTTGCACTAGTTGGGAAAGTGAGTGTCTTGGGCATGCGAACACGTCATGGGGTTTTCCCAAGTATGAAGCGACCAAGAGATTAGGGCGCGTTGGCATAAGGAGTGCACCAAGGTTGGAGCACATTAGTTGATGAGCGTGTGAGATCGTTTTGGCGACCGGTTTCGTGAAGCAACATGACGATTTGTTTGGGAGACCGGGTCTGCAAAGTGGCACGACACCCCCAAAGGACACGACAATTCACAAAGGTGGCCTTTGGAGTCCCTATAAGAAAACAAGGGCTCACAACCAAGGAAGACGGATTTGAAGAAAATGAGAGAAAGATCAACTCTGTTATTCTAAGGAAAACTTAGATGAAGAGGGGCGAGCTCCCTCAAGGAGCCAAGTCGTTCCACATGGGAGGACTTGTGTTTCCGTGAGGTGACTCGGTGGACAAAGTTGGGGGGACCTTCTATTTGGTTGAGTTTGGGGTAAGTCTTTTCACAAGTCTAAGGAGGCATTCTAGGAGACAAAATCTCATGTCTGTGTTAACTTGGTGAAGTTTGTTGTAACAAAGAGACAACAAGTTTGTGGTTGAGGGCACGCCTGAGGTGCACCATAGGAGGTTGCAGAGACGGTTGCAACATAGAGTCTTGGTGTGACGAATCTATGTATGAGTGTCTTGGTGAGGTGAGGCGAGTCGTACGACTTTGCCCAGTTGTAAACTAAGCCAATAGTGCTCATATTGTAATTGTTTCACAATAACAAAGACTTAGTCAGGTTTTAGGCATGGTTTGTGCCATCTGCACTATTTTTGTGTATGTATTTTGTTTGTTCCACAATTGTTCTCTTGGTTTCTCATGTTCATGGATGTATTCTTATATATGACTAAGTTTTAAGTGCTTAACAATTTTCGAAGTATACAAGAGTTTCATTAGAGTAGGAGTGTCACTTGTCGGTAGCCTACAACGAAGTATGGGTATGTTGTAGGTGAAGAGGCATAGTCTGGACAAAGTATCCTTGGTGTTGATAAGTAGAAAAGTGAGAAATGTCACGATGCCACACGCCCTTAAGAGGTGCGTGATCACAAGATTCAATTAGGCGCACTACGGGGACGTGACAAATGGTATCAAAGCATGTTTGTTATAGATTTTGGAGAAGGGTTGGGGAGATCTTAATCACTATCTTGATGATAGATGGTGTCATAGAAGGTTTATCTCTTCACCACTACTATAGTCAGAATGGTGGTGTTGAGGCACAGTGTAGTTGATTTCACAGTTTTTTGTGAAGACAGTTCAATGGGAACGTTCACAGACTTGGTGAACCGTTCGGTGGAGAGAACTGGTTCATTGTAGACTTTGCATCAGAGTGACGACAAAGTTTCGGTTGACAGTGTGGTGGAAGGTTGATCTGGGTGTACACCTTGCACAGGACAAGAACAAAGTTTGTGGTGAAACAAAGCACTTGGAAAGGGTGGGTGATCACATAACTCATCACAGAGTTCATCATTAAACTTGTTGCATAATTTATCATAGAGGTAGTTTGGGCATAGACTTGGTGAAGTTTCGGTAAGGTTGACCGACCATTTGTAGAGACAATCTGGGGGAAAACTTAGTTGGTTTGGGATAGAATTCAGTGCAGGACATGTTGTGCACACCTTGGAGAGACTAGGTGCATATTTGGTTGGGTGAATTGAACACTTGGACAAGGCATATGAACGAAAGATTTATCGCACGACTTGTCGCATATCTAACTGCAGAAATGATCGCAGAAGAAAAATTAGAGGGTGATCACCGAAGTGATTGCGAAGGGGAGTAGTTATGTTAGGGACTTAACCTACCTAACCCCTCAAGTAGGTAGAATAATATATTTCCATGTAATAAAGGTCAATATTAATAAGGCCTAGCAATAAGGAGGAATAAGTCAAATGTAAGAAGACCTAATAGAAGCTTTCGCTTCTAGAAGGATCTTCCTCTAGATTGTTCTTCTGGATATATAGATTTAGTATAAATAAGAGTAGAGGGTATGAGAAGTATTTTCTTGGATATTATTGTAATAGAGCTCTGCTCTGCTGGAGGTTTCTCCCTCGCAGAGGCAAGTGAACATTGCTATCATTAATCAAGGTGCTTTTTCTGGTGTTATTATGGTATTATTCTGGTATTGTTCTGGTTATATCATTGTTGTTCTGCCATTTCTAGCTAAAATATTTCTGTTATGCACACGATTTTATATCTGGAATACTACAAGTGGTATCATAACACTTTCCTCGACAGAAAATTATGGATTAATTTTTTTCCAGGGTAGAGACGTATTTTGACATTTTAAAACTTCATAGATCTATGATTACATGCATAAACCTGCGGTCAGGGAGTAATACACACAGGAAATACAAGAGGTACTCAAGCACACATTTGTTGGCCACCCTTGTAACCCCTGTTGGTACCCCTTCGAGTGGTAGCGCATCAAATAAAACCTGTATATGGATCAACCTAGATCTCTTGAAGCCCTCCATAGATAAATTGATTGGTCACCTGGCTGCTATAGTGCCACTGAGAACAACACTTGGGAAGATACTCTCTAGTACATGGGTATTCCGGTAGTATGACTAAGGGAAAGGTCTAGCCTCCTTAGTTGGTTCCCTGAGATATTAGGTCGAGTACTACTATTGGATCCCACACGTATATTATATAGCTATAGTATAGGGAAAACCCTTGTCTGTAGAGACCATGAATACCCTACCCCTTGGGACAGAAACAAAACCAGAACAAACAAGATCTATTGTCGCGCAACTATGCCTTCTACATTCTGGTTACAAAATTACTACACATTTCTTCCTGTTAAGCATTTGGGAATTTCATCACTGCAATATTATTCAGGCTGGAGTATAACCCCATAGGAGTTAAAAAAAAGAAAAGAATAGTGGTACCTCCGACACACTTATTTGGGACCTATCCCATTGGATTCCCCTTTTATCCCTAACCATAGTCAAACCTTTCATTCTTAATCCTTTTCTTTCAGTGGACCTGACCCCTTCTCAACTTCCCTATTTTGCTGCCTATTCCATTATATTTCCTTCTCTCCCTGATTGTTTTGGTACCTATTAGTTATAAGTCTTTTTTTGTGGTCCCACCCACCCATTTTTCCTTACCCGCACTTCCCCTCTCCAAATGGCCACCACTCACAAACAAGACCTGCAAGCTTCCATCAATCAAGCCCATGACTCCATCCAACATATGACATCTGAGATTGGCTCTACCAATTCCTACATTGCACAATTCGAGACTCAATTCCAACACAAATTTGACACCATGGAAGCCAAATTCATGAACCAATTTAACACCCTCCAGTATGTTGTCAATCAATTGTTGAACCACCCTTCGGGTCCTTCCTCCTCAGACCAACCAGATGTTGTTGATTCCTCTCATTCTCTACATTTTCAATCCAACTCCTTTCATCGTGACCCCCGTCTTCCCCGCGTCGAGGTCAATAAATTTGATGGATTTGATCCTATGGGTTGGGTCACTCAAATGGAGCATTATTTTTCTCTGCATGGTATTATTGATGTGTTGGCCAAAATTCACTATGTTGTCCTCTATCTAGATCCTGAACAATGGAAATTGTGGCAATGGAATAAAAATTTACGTCAAGGGTATATTTCTGGACCCAGTTTGTTGTAGAGCTCTATGACTACTTTGACATTGATACCCACTATCTCGGTCGTTTGACCAAGTTGAAAAAATCAGGCACAATGGAAGACTTTGTAACTTCTTTTGAGCATTTGGCCTTTTGAACTGAAGGCATGTTAGATTCTTTCTTCTGTGAATGATTTATCAGTTGCCTAAAGGATGAAATTCGATCCCAGGTTCTCATGGCCCGCCCTTAGACTTGGTTGGAAGCTACTAAACGTGATAAAGAGGCCCAACAAGTTTTTTTTTCCCAGAACAAAAAACCCTCTTTTGTTCCTCGCCCTAGACACACTAATCCTAACCCCCCTGTCACTCCCCTCAAGGTCCAGAAATTAACTAGGGCTGAAATGGTTGAACGCCAACTGAAGGGTATTTTCTATAATTGTGATGAAAATATTTTCCGGGGCACAAGTGTAAGGAATAAAAAAAAATTATGGCCATTTCCGAAGATGTTCCTGAAGAAGATGTGAAAATTCCACTTGTTGAAGATCCCTCCCTTCCCGATGCTACCCAGGAGCCCACTGACCCATCTGAAGTTGAACCACTCATTTCCTTGCATTCCCTCATTAGATTCTCTACTCCATAAACCCTCAAGCTCATTGGCTATATTAAGCATAAGAATGTCATCATCCTTGTTGACAGTGGTAGCACCAACAATTTTATTCATCGTCACATTGCCCAGAAAACCAATTTCTATATTCGTGCTATCAATAATTTTCAAAACATGATAGCCAATGGTGGGTCCATGAAATGTGGTGGGATTTTTTTAAATGTGTGTCTTCAAATTGGAAATTATGACCCGAAATATCATATGTGTGCCATTGAAATGGGTGGTTGTGACATTGTGCTAGGTGTTGAATGGTTACACACTTTGGGTCCCATTCTTATGGATTTTAAGGAATTAACCATGCAATTTCAACACCAGGGACAAAGGTATCACTTCCAAGGTCTCACGGCTAGTTCTCTGAGATCATCAGTTCCCATTGCATGGAAAATTTCCTCAAGAAAGTCCACTCCGGTATTATTGCTCAATTCCATTCTATTCAAGTGGTTGAGACACGCTCTGTGCATCTTGACCTCCAAGCTATTCTCTCCAAACACCAAGATATTTTTTCCACTTCTTAGGGACTTCCGCCTTCTCATGGTGTTCATGATCATTCCATACCCATTTTTCCTGGAATTCTTCCTCCCAATGTTCTCCCTTATCTTCATCCCTTTGCCAAAAATGAATGAAATTGAGAAAATAGTGCAGGAATTTCTCCAAGTGGGTGTTATCCGCCCCAGTACCGGCCCTTATTCTTCTCCTGTGGTCATGGTACTTAAGAAAGAAGGTACCTGGTGCATGTATCCTAACTTTCATGCCCTCAATAAACTCACCATCAACGACAAGTTTCCCATTCATGTCATTGATGATCTCTTGGATGGGTTGAGTGGTACTCAGTACTTCACTAGACTTTATCTTTGTTTTGGATACCACCATATGCGTATGCAATATGTTGACATCCACAAGACTACCTTTCAAACTCATTAGGTTCACTATGAGTTCTTGGTCATGCCCTTTGGTTTGTGTAATTCCCTCTCCACCTTCCAAAGCCTCATGAATCATGTCTTCCGTCCTTTTCTCTGTCATTTTGTTTTAGTTTTGTTTTATTATATTCTCATCTATAGTAAATCTTATCAATCCCATCTTTCCCATGTGGATCAAGTTCTACATCTATTCTCTCAACATCAAATTTTCCTCAAACACTCTAAATGTTCCTTTGGAACCTTATAAGTTGAGTACTTGGGTCATATTATTGGCAAGGATGGTGTCTGGGTGGATCCTAAGAAGATTCAAGCATTGTAGGATTGGCCGCACCCCAGGATTATCAAAATATTGTGTGTTTTTCTGGGTTTAACAAGCTATTATTGCAATTTTGTTCAGAATTATGGAAAGATTGGGGCGCCTCTCACTACTTTCCTTAAAAATAATTCTTTCACTTGGACTCTCGCAACTGATCATGCCTTTCAAGAATTGAAGGAGGCTATGTGCACTACTCCAGTCTTGGATCTTCTTGATTTCACAAAGAACTTTGTCCTAAAATGTGATGCCTCTGGGAGAGGAATTGGAGCAGTCCTCATCCAAGAGGGTAGACCTTTGGCCTTTACCAACAAACAATTGTCAGAACGCCATTTGGGCCAATCAATCTATGAAAAGGAAATGTTGGTTATTCTGCATGCAGTGGATCTATGGCACCCTTATCTCTTGGGGAAATGCTTCCAAATTAAGACAGATCATCAAAGCCTCAAGTATTTTCTGGAGAAACGACCTTCCTCTCTAGAGAAACAAAAATGGGTAACTAAGCTCTTTGGTTATGATTTTGAGATCATTCACAAGAAAGGCAAAGAAAATGTGGTTGCTGACGCTCTTTCTTGAAAATATGAATATGAAGGGACCATTTTCTCCCTATCCTTCATTATACCAGATTAGCTCCAAGTTTTTCTCTAGGAATGGCTACAAGATCCTAAAATTTTGCATCTGATCCAACAATTATAAGACAATTCTCCATTTTCCCTAGGGTACTCTTAGCATAATGATGAGATTTTCTGCAAAGGTTGTTTGTATTTAAGTAAACAATCACAACTTAAATCCATGGTTCTTTTTGAGCTTCATGCTACACCCACAACTGGGCAATTAGGGTTTAACAAAACCTATGACATGGTCAAACGTTATTTTTTCTGGGATGGTATGAAAAAGGAAGTTCACACTTTTGTGGTAGAATGTGATGTTTGTCAACGTAACAAGGGAGAAACAATCAAATTCCCTAGAACACTCCAACCTCTTTTGATTCCACCCGCTATTTGGAGGGAAATATCTATGGACTTTATTGCGGGATTACCTAAATCAGAAAATAAGTCAGTCATCATGGTGGTAGTTGATTGTCTTTCCAAGTATGCTCATTTATGTGCTCTTCAACATCCATTTACTACATCCACTGTGGATCAACTTTTCATGGATCATGTCTTCAAGATTCATGGCATGCCTCATTCTATTGTTTCTGATCGAGATCCTACTTTCACTAGCAATTTTTGGCAAGAACTATTTAGGTTATAGGGCACCCAATTGCATCTCAGCACCACCTATCATCCCTGGACTGATGGTCAAACTGAAGTCGCCAACAAGTGTTTGGAGAATTATTTTAGGTTTTTTTCCTCTGAAAGGAAAAATCAATGGGCTTAATGGTTACCATTAGCTAAATGGTGGTACAACACTTCTTACCATACATCTACTCACATGACTTCTTTTGAAGCAGTATTTGGACAAAAGCCACCTTTCGTTCTCTCCTAAATTCCAGGTGTCTCGAAGGTTCAGGCGGTTGACCAAACGCTTATAGTTCGAGAAGATATTATTTATATCCTCAAAGATAATTTGGTCATGGCTCATAATCGCATGAAGCAACAAGTCGATCAAGGTCGCTCAGAACGTCAATTTGTTGAAGGAGACCATGTATTTCTTTGACTGCAACCTTATAAACAAACTTCACTCAAGGCCGAACATTGTCAGAGATTGATGCCCAAATTTTATGGTCCTTATATAGTTCTCAAGCATGTGGGATAGGTGGCCTATCAATTAGCTTTTCCTAGTTCTTCTAACTCCATCTTGATTTTCATGTCTCCTGCTTAAAGAAGGTGATTGGAACTAAGTGTCAAACTCAAACCATCCTTCCCTATTTGGATGAAGAAGGATCCATCTGGTTGCAGCCACAATCAATTTTGGACCAGCATGAGCGTCGTCTTTGTCAACGCACCATCAAGTAAGTGTTATTCTAGTGGAAATATACAAATCTAGTAGATGCCACCTGGGAGCTAGCTAACATTCCACAACAATTTCCTCATCTCAATCCTTGAGGACAAGGATGATTTTAAGGGGGAGGGCATGTTAGGGACCTAACCTACCTAACCCCTCAAGTAGGCAGAATAATATATTTCCATGTAATAAAGATCAATATTAATAAGGCCTATCAATAAGTAGGAATAAGTCAAATGTAAGAAGACCTAATAGAAGCTTCTGCTTCTAGAAGGATCTTCCTCTAGATTTTTCTTCTGGATAGATAGATTTAGTATAAATAAGAGTATAGGATATGAGAATTTTTGTCTTGGATATTATTGTAATAGAACTCTGCTTCGCTAGAGGTTTCCCCCTTGAAGGGGCAAGTGAACATTGCTATCATTAATCAATGTGCTCTTTCTTATGTTAATATGGTATTATTCTGGTATTGTTCTGGTTATATCATTGTTGTTCTGCCATTTCGAGCTAAAATGTTTATATTTTGCATACGCTTTTATATATGGAATACTACATGTTCTAGGTTGCAACAAGGTGAAGAACTTGGGTGTATTAGATGGACTAGGGAAACCTATATCAGCTTCGCAACATGCAGTTGGTTGAGAATGTTTCCATAATTATGTCTCTGTGTCCTGCATCGTTGAGAACAATAGTTGAGTTGAGTTGGGTTGTTGGAGGAGTGGGTTGTTCACAACCTTCAGATGAGGTGACTATTCATAGAGTTACGATATCCAGTTAACAATTGTATGACTTGACAATCGAGAAGTGGGTGTTGTTGATATTATGGTAGATGCGGGAGGTATTTACCTCCACATGTAAACTTGACGAGAATAGAATATTCCATAAAGCAAGAAGAAACCCTAATTGATTGGTTAATAACCCTATAAGACAAGTCGGCTCAAGGGAATGACTTGTATTAGGTTGTTAGTCTCGAAGAGAAGAAGTCAGCTAAATGAAATAATATAAACTAAATAATTAGTACCCATAATGAGAAGTCGGCCCAGACAATCTGCCAGATTTAGTATAAAAACAGGAGGCCGGTCTTGATTCTGGAAAGCATTCTCAGAATTGAAGAGCACACTTGTGCGCACTGCAGTTGGGCAGTTTTGTGCGCAAGTTTGGAGGAGAGTTGCCGTTGCAGCTGCTGCAGCTAGCATTTTTTCGTTTTGGCTTGGACTATCTCTTGGTTATGGTTTGGACTATCTGATCAACTCTTTTTTGGTGCGCTATCCTTGGAGAAAGGTGCGATACCCTTTGTTTGGCTATCTAGCCTAGGGTTTTCTTCCAAAATGATTCTCTGTCAAGGTTAAGGTGCTCGGAGGGTTTCTTCGGCCTATGGTTGGGTGACAATAGTGATATTTTCTATGGTAAAACGAGCACATTCTAATAGGTGCATGGTGTCTTGAAGTAGAGGTAGTCAAGGTGCAGATTTGTCAAGTCATTGGAGATGAGTTCGGCCAGTTGCATGCAAAATTTGGGACTTGGATGGATTTCTGAATTGGACAGATTGACTCAACCTTGTATCATAACAAAGGTATTACAAGTTTGTGGAGCTGCAACTAGTAATTGAGGAGAGTTCAAGTGTACATTCGGTTGCTTGGGAAGGTGGAAGCCTAAGATAACAGAATTAAACCATGGGTCAAGCCAAGGATGTCATTGGAAAGGTATGGATTATTTTAGAATGTAGGCTTCCACAGTTAGTCATAATTTCATCTAGCAATTTCTGGAAATAGAGTATAATAATTTTAAAAAACATCCAACTTTTCGAGTGGACACTCCATCAATCATCAAGGAAATTTCAATCTAACATATTTTATTTTAAGTTCTTGCATTTCCTAAGTGTTGCAGTGAGTTATTTGAAGGGAAGTTGGATGACTTGGTGGTTCCACTGCAATCTGTTTCCACAGTGAAAATCGATAGACTTGATGGTGACTCAAGTGGTGAAAATTCGAAGAAGTCTTGTAGTAGTTTGGGAGGCCTTGGTTGGGAGAAGGTGGACTTAGGAATATTTGGATGCAACCATGGAGGTGGCTTGAGGAAGTTTCTTAACTCTTTGATGAGGCGCATTGGACAGGTCATTGCAGTGAAGTAGGCAGTGAAGTATGTACGTGCCAAGTTTGAGAGGATGGATGAGGTTCCTGGTTCTTGGTGCGTTAGCTAGATTCATTAGGTCATGCGATGAGTTGATAGTCGTGATGATAGTTCCAAATATTGGATTCACTAGTACATTGGGATCATATTCCGACAATTTATTGATGAAGGTTTGTCAAAAAAATGTCTCAAGTACGACGAAGCCCACAAACCATTTTTCGTCATGTCATAGTTGTCGCAATTACGTTGAACTATGGTTTTGTTGTATGTTTGATAGAACACTCTATTGTCACAAGACAGACAAAACCTTTTGTCATACAATCGACAACTATTTGTTGAAAATACAATTTTTTTCCATTGCAAGTTCGTCATCGAAGAGGCCAACCTACAATGAACATGGACCAAAATTGACCAATGTCTATAACCATTGTCATTGTAGGTTTTTTGTACAATCTAACAATTCTTGTCACCAGTTTGTTGAAAGAAAGAACAACTTACGACGAACTTGGAAAACAATCGACCACTGTCCAAAGTCATTATCATCATACGTCTGTCGTAAGATCAACTATGCTTCATTGTATGTTTGTTGGACAAGAAGTTTTTGAATATAATTTTGGAGAAAAACCTAAGTAGGAAGAAAAGGTGCAAAAGGAAGAAAATGCGTAGAAGGAAGAAAGGGCACAGAAGGAGGAAATTGCACAGAAGGAAGGAATCACACAGAAGGGAACACAAGGACACAGATAGTGCAATGAAAGAAGGATAAAGAAAGAAAGCGAGATAAGGAAGCACAAAAGGATGACAGTGCGACTTTACATAAATAGAAGAACAATAGATAAGTTTTATAAAGAACAAGGTGTAAAAGAAGGAAAACATCGAGTTAACTGAAGTTCGCTATGCCATGCATTGTAATGGGTTATTTTGGGATAGATAATAATAGGGTTTTAAGCCTAGATGTTGGGTATACATATGTAATGGGATCGTGAGATTAGTGTGCACAGAAGGGAATCAATGTTATGAAAAGATCAGGAATGTAATAGACAATTATTAAGAAAGAATATGAATAAAGAAGGATTTTAGAGAGGATATTGCGTCTTGTGCTTCTTTTACTTGTCTGTATGCATTTGTCAATGATGATATTCTTCGTAGAATAGAGTTAGTCTATGGATCAATTATGTTGTAATGTTCATGTATGGATGTGATAATCTAGGTAATAATCAAAACCGTACTTAAGGTAGAGGATAAGGAACAATGATTCACACCTTCGCCTCCTGTTCGCTTACTACTGCAAAAACTTGGTTCTTACAGTCCCAATAGATACCTCAGGTGAGACTTCATCTGCTCAAGTAGGTGGTGCTGAAAGGGCTGGTGTCTTGAGGTTTTTTTGGTCACAATTTAACTTAACCTTAGGTCTTACAACCTGTGTGAAGACCAGGCTATCCCAACAAATGGTTCTATTTCCGAGACCGAGACATTGCGATTAAGGGACTGTTTTAGAGGCCGACTAAGAAAGAAATCAAAGACTGGATGAAACGAAAAGAACATGAATTTGCATGACAAGAGAACATGAACCCTCAGATGAGTAACAAGAAATGGATGTAAAATCATGTGTTCATAGACTTGCATGAGATTTTCTTTGGCGAATTCCTAGAAATTCTAATGGAGTGGCTAGAAATATTGGTAGAGAAGACATGAAGGTTTAGTGCTACAAAACCAAAGAATTAGATTCCTGAATTGATAAAGCAGTTGAATTCGGTAAGTAACTAAACTACTCGAGAAATTTATTTTTGGTTAGATAGTGTATTGGGGGGTTATATTATAGAATTTGCAGTAGATTGTATTCAATCACACAATGTTGCAATTTTTTTTTTTTTAAAGGACCATAAGGTAGGTTCTTGAAATCATTAAATATGTGGATAAATATGTTTTTATGTGAAAACCACATAATGATTATGAAGTCTGACAGCTAAAGTGGCTTCACGCACATAGGGGGAGCCAGAGGATGACATGCAAATCATTTGAGAGAAGGAAGCAATGAACAAAGAAGGAAGAGACTGAGAATGCAAGAAGGAAACATACCAGAGGAAGAGTGAAATTTTGGAGAAGTGTGTGGAGGAAGAAGGTATAAGAGGAAAAAAACTGGGGCTGGGAGAGAAGAGAAACACAGTGAGTTGAAAGCAAGTGAACCTTGTGCACAAATATGAATCATGGAGATACCATATGGAGGAGGAAAAGTAGAAGAGTCTTAGTCCAGTACTGTAATAGAGGAACCCAAAAGTCCTACTCAGACAAGATCCTATGTTGAATCCATGACCTCGTGTACATCACCAGAGTCATAGATAAAAATTGAATACTTGTCAAAAGTTATCATCGCTAGTCAAGGATTATAGAGTAGTAGTAGTCAGAATAGTGGGAGTAGTATGTAGAGTCAAAATCAGAGTCTACCAACATCACTAAGAGGAGGGAATACACAAACCATCATGGTGGGAATAGACAATACACTTAGACTTCTGAAATTCAAAGGAGTACGATCAGAGGATTCATAACAACATTTGTTTGTCTGTGAAACAATTTGGGCCTCTAAAAACATACAATATGATGTCGTAAAAATTGCACAGTTAGCAACGAAATTTATAGGTTGTGCGTTGGTATTGTATATGAAGTTGTAGAGAATTAAGCCTACGGGACAAGCTATGACCTTGGTAGAGATAAAGCAAGTGCTATTAAAGGAGTTCAAAAAGACAAAGTCATAGTCATAGTATAACAATGAACTTAAATAAATCAAACAGGTACAATAAGAGTCTGTATCGGATTATGATCAATGCTTTAAGGATGTAATGGGGAGACTAACGTTCCAAATCCCGGATCAACAACATCAAGAGTGGTTTATTTTTGGACTTATAACACACATTCAGAGACAACATGATGGGAAGGATTGGTCTAAATATTTGAAATCACATTCTCATTTGAGCATGAATCCCCCTCCATACATACAACACTATAGGCCATCCGAACAAAGATATTCTCAAAGGTAGATTCGGTGGAAGAAGAACCCTTAGGGAGTGTGCACAAAACCAAATTAACGGTACAAAATCTATTTGAATGATATAATGTTATGGAGGAGGAATACAAGGATGAAGATCCCAGGAATGTGTAGGTACTAGAAACATAAGGAACGCAGTAGAAGGGCCAGAGCTAGTATCCGTCGCATACACACAACCTATAAAGGCAAAGAAAGTTAACATTGTGACAACGAAGAATCCTAGGTTTTCACATATAGGAGACTATTGGAATGTTGAGAGAATTGAGAAGGTGGCAAAATTATTATGGGAATATCAAGACTTATTTTCAACCACATTCTCCAAGACGAAATGAATTGCAGAAGATTTAGGTGAGATGAAGATTCCACTGAAACTTGGAGCCAAGACAATACAACAGAGACCCTACAGATTGAATCCGAGATACAAGGAGAAGGTGAAGGATGAAATAGACAAGATGTTAGATGCAGAAATTATTGAACCAATAGAAGAATCATAATGGATTATTCCAATGGTGGTGTAGGACAAGAAGAGCATAGGAATTTAGATCTTCATGGATCTAAGGAAGTTGAATTATGCATTCTTACATGACCCATTCCCAACAACATTCAAGGATGAGGTACTGGAGAACATAGGAAGTCAAGAAACATACTCTTTTATCGATGGATTCTCTAGGTACCATTAGATAAAAATTGCACAGGAGGATAGACACAAAACCACATTTGCGACATAATGGGGCAGTTATCAATACACGGTGATGCCATTTGGGTTGAATAATGCCCCTGTGTTACACATTATTTTGGTCACCCCAGTGATCCACTGATAACATGTGTTCATGTTCCCATGAAAAGATAAAAAGAGTCTTTCTCCATGAGGAAGGTGATTGGCTTTCTCTTCTCAAAAACCATATTAAGGAAGGTTGTTGTAGGCTACACTATACACAGGGTGCGAAGATGCCTGATCATCACCCTCCGCTCTAAAGCTGGGTTGCGATGTCTCTGCAGGATGCTCTATAGCTAGGGTGCGACGATGTCAAAAGACTAAGAAAAGGTCAAGTTTCATGAAAAATCTAGAAGGGGATATTCTAGAAGATGAGGTGGCGTCCGAATGGTTTGGATCTTACTCGCTTTTCAGATTTGGTGGAATCATCCTAATATCTTCAACCATCTCTCTTTATCCTATATAAAGAGGGATCTCTCATGGAAAAGGTTAAGCAAGGTTAAGGTTGAATAGGCTAAGAATTGGATGAGGAATTCTACTTCAGCTCATACTTGAGAGCTTCATTTCAGTTCATCAAGTCATTGTGGATCTTCTTCACTCAAGGTTGGAGAAAGTGTGTGTGTTGGAGAAAAGGGTCATCAAAAGGGGACCTTGTGACATCAACGCTTTGGTTGTAATATCCACTTTCGCTTTAATATAATACAATGATATGTTTCTTTCCCATAAAACTTGTCTTGTTTTATTGTATGATTCCTTGATCACATGCATAAGTTCTTGTTGAGTATATTGGATTGCTTTCACTTTGGTTGGATTGTGTTCCCTTGTAGATTCAATATCACAAGAGCACTAGAGTGGAGCTAGGATGCCAATGGCAAGAGGAAGAAACATTTAAACGGTATGTTGCCTATCTCTTGTTAACTAGTAAACTCAATAGTTAGAGCTTAGGGAAAGCGTCATATTTTGTTATGTTTTGTTCTATATCTAGGTGGATTTAGGGAGATCTATTTATGTCCGCATTTACCGATTAATCTCATAACACCCTTTAGTATTTTCTAGAGTTGTAGTGGCAACATTCAAGGAATTCATCCATAAATTTTTGGTAGTTTATTTAGATGATTGGACAATGTTCATTTTACTACAGGACCATATAGAAGTACTTCAACTTATGTTAGATCGATGCAGGAAATGCCAGATATCACTGAGCTTGAATAAATGTATCTTCTTGGAACCATTTGGAATTCTACTAGGACATGTAGTGTGCAAGCAAGGCCTATTGGTTGACCTAGACAAGATCACAACTATTTTGAAATTAGCACCACCAACATAGATAAGAAAACTAAGAGAAACTTTGGGCCATAAAAGCTATTATAGGAATTTTACCAAAGGATATGTGCAGATTACAACACCCATGGATAAATTATTGAAGAAGGAATCCAAGTTCCAATGGAATGCACACTTCTAGAAAGGGTTGGACATGCTAAAATAGAGACTGGTCATCGAACCCATTTTAATATTTCCAGACAAGAAAAAGGAGTTCCATTTCCATGTTGATGCATCATCCATTTTAGTGGGCACAATACTCTCACAACCTGGAGAAGGCGACATCGACCAATCGATTTTGTTTTCAAGTAGGAAGTTATCTCTATCACAAAAAAAAAATATACCACTACAGAACGAGAAGGCTTGGCCATGGTCTATGTGCTCCAGAAGTTAAGAAATTACTTACTTAGGTATCATTTAAATATGTATACCTATCGTTATGCATTAAATTACTTAGTCAATAAGCCTGTATTAGGAGGAAGAATCTACAAATGGTTGTTACTATTTCAAAAATATGACTTTGAGGTCATAGTGAAACCAGGGAAAATGAATGCAGGACCTGATCATCTCTTGTGCATACTACTAGGAGAGGATGCATGTAATTTAGATGATAATTTCCCAGATGAAAAGTTATTTGCAGTAAGAATGGTGGATGATAACTTCACATACATTATGGAGTTTCTAAATACAGGTGCAACACCCTCCGACATAATAATTATGTAGAGGAAACATTTGGTAGTGAGAGCAACAAAGTATCAAATGATTGTAGGGAAATTGTATAAGCTAGGGGCAGATGGAATCTTGAGGAGCTGTGTAATGGAACATGAAAGGTCGTTTATACTAGAGGAAGCACATGATGGTATTTGCAGAGGAAATTACATAGGAAAATCTACGACACAAAAGATTTTATGTGCAGGGCTTTGGTGGCCCACATTGCACAAAGATGTGAAGGAGTATTGTCAGTCGTGCGATGTATGCCAACGAGCGTGTAAACCATCTAAGAGCGATGAAATTCCATTAAATCCACAAGTTACATTACAAGTGTTCGATAAATGGGCCATTGACTTTGTAGGTCCGATAAACCCACAAGAAAGGAGATCAGGAGCACGATACATCATTACTGCGACAAAGTATATAACGAGACTATTGCGTGGTTTCTATTTGAGAATGTAGTCACCAAGTTTGGTTGTCCATGCATATTACTGAGCGATCAAGGTACACACTTTCTGAAAACAATAATTTCCGCACTAACTAAGGAATTTCAGATTCATCATCAAAAGAGTACACCATATCACCCTCAAGCTAATGGAACAGTGGAAGCATTTAATAATATTTTGGAGAATTCTTTGACAAAGATATGTAATGTTGGAAGAGATGATTGGGACTTATGCATCCCCATAGTACTATGGGCATACATAACTACTAGCAAGAAGCTGACAGTGAAGTCACCTTTTCGGCTGGTCTATGGACAAGAAGAAGTGATGCCAATGGAGTTCATTTTACCTATTCTGTGCATTGCATCCATCATTGAGCTGTCAGACACAGGTGCAATAGAGGAGAGATTGGTGCAGTTACTCTAGCTTGAGGAGGATAGGTTTTTGGCAGGATTTCATTAGCAAGTGCAAAAATCCATAGAGAAGGCCTTCCACGATAGACGCATTAAAACCAAGAAATTCCAAGTCTACGACTTGGTACTACTTTATGAAAACAAGTTTCTACAACACCCCGAGAAATTTCACATGCATTGGTTAGGTCTCTATGTGATACAATAGATAACCGAGATAGGTGATGCACAATTGGGAACCTTGGATGGACAAGTCTTGGAACGAATGCTGAACATAAGTTGGATGAAACTCTATAGAGATAGTCGACCGTCGGCGCTGTAATCTAAGATATGCCAAAACCCATGTATTATAGTAATTGTACCATAGTAGCAATAAAATCTAGAAAAACACAATAAAAAGTAGAAAAAGAAAGAAAAATCAATAAAAAGGTAGTGATAGGAGAAATAAAAAGAGTGAGGAAAATCCAAAGGTATCACAACCTGCGGAGATGAACTGATCATCTCACACAAAGCACACGTTGCGTCAAGTTCAATGAGAAGATACATACATGAACGACTACGATAGAGAAAAGCATTACTGTGCAAGTTGGCATGAAAATATCGTTAAATACAATCAGGAACGGAAAATATAGTTGGACGTTCGATGTGATGGGTCATTAAAGAAATATAGAAGAATTGAATCTGAAAAGATTCCATAAATCATGGATAGATCAAAAATACGAGAGAAGGATCATAAGGAGGATTTGGGAATTAAATAAAATTTAGTTACCCAGTTATCAACTTCGACGCCAGATTGGACAAGGCAGTTAAGGGGAGATAAGACAGGTCTACTTGGCAGAAACACACAAAATACCGAGAAGGAAGGAAACTCTTCGTCATTGTTACATGAAAAGTAGGAGAAAATAGATTTGAAGTCCTCAAACCAAGTTACAATGACCCACACATACACAGATTGTTCGTCCACAAATCCTACATATAGTGAAAATGTCACCTCCAAGAGTAGGAGGATCCTCTGATGTCGCAAGGAAACAATCAAAAGAAACAGTGGATGTGGAGGTCGAAGAAGTGGTCAGACCTTAAGCCCTGACACCACCCAAAATTTTCCAGAGATATTATTTTCCTCCGAGGAAAGATGACGTGCCCCCCATTACAGTACCAACGAATGGCCAATATCCATTACCCATAGCACTGGTCCTGAAGGGGGTCATGCAATATGATGACATTCTTGGCAAGGTGGCTAACTTTAAATTTATGGACCACGACATCATAGAAACATAAACCCGAGTTGTCCAGGTATCAATACTTATGCACAAATATTGACCTAGGGACAGGTAAAACTCAAGTGGAAGCACACGAATGGGTGTTGGTCTTAGAGAAATATGGTACTCTCAAATTGTTCAAAATGACACATTTCAAACCCAATAACAAAATAAATGCATGTGTCAAGGTATTTCTCAGTTGCATCCATGGGGGGACACTTTGTCTAGATCCCCCAGTTTCAATTGATATAATTCTAGTTGCACGCATTACAGGGTTGAGAAAAGAAGGAAAAGACCCGTCTTTACTATTCCTCAAAATGGGAGAGCGCCCCCTCTCCGAGACCATCAAATACAAGTACGACACATTTAGAGGAAAACATGGTTTAGATGTAAATAACATCAGTGAAAAAGAGGTTAGGTTCATGAAGCAGGTTTTGGCCTGCAAACTATTGCGTAAATGTCAGAAGGATGAGGAACCAATGGAAATCATCGTCGCGATAAAGAGATGTAAGGAAGGCATTGTTCAACCCTAAATAGTGGCACATTACCCATTAATTGGGGAATATTACATTAGTACTATTATTTGATTTATGTCGTCTTGGGTCCATTAGTTGTAATTTTACCTCCTAGTCTCCAATATATACCAAGGAGACATTTTCATTTGGAATCATCTTGTATTTGGAAATTTATGTGGTGTATAAGAAGGTTTCCCGTTTGAAGAGACTTATTATCTGAAATTATATCATTTTCAAGGCGTTGAGTACTTATTCTGAGGTTTTTCTATGCTATCTTGATATTTGGTTTGTAACATATGGTATCAGAGATCAAGGTCTTGGGGTTTTGCTGCTACATCTGAGACACCTTGGAATTTTCACTATAATTTTTTTTATATGACGTTTCATAAGGAACCCCTTGGAGGATATTTATTAGATGGATCAAGGTACGTTGGGTTAAAATTTCAGCTCCCGAGGCCTTACAATTTCAGAGATACAACTTGTGTAAGATAGGGTTTTGGAATCATCCTAAATTGAGTCATCGCGGAATTTTTGCTATAAAATGTTTTATGTAACGTTTCAAACCTTGAAATATGGAGGCTATTCACATAATTATTAAGGTATCCGGGATAAAACTTTCATCTTATGGGTCATCTTACATTTGTAGATACACCTTATGGAAGATAGGGTATCTAACTAAACCTATTGACTAGTCTCAAGAAGGTGTTCCGGGTAAAACAATAATAAATTCTTGCTAGAGTATCCAAATTGAGTGAGACCAGTTGCATTGGATAGTGGATAGCCTTTAGTATTTCTGGTACAATTTTAAGTATTTAATATCAATTATTTTGTGTGGGGAAAGCTATACAAGTGAGATCTCCTGGAAAGGAAAAAAATCAGGAAGTTGTGGGGAAGTTACCGTAAATTTGAGTTGGCACATCCAATTTTGATTAGAACTGTGGCATTGCAGAGAATAAATATCAGAGAACTACAAAAATTAAATTTTTATACCTAGAAGAGCTGAAATTTTGGAGATATAGTAGAAGAAAGATTGTCTAGCAGGAACGCCTCAAAATCAATGCTTAAAAGTGATACTTGGCCAACATGCCACCAAAAAAGGGAACTTCTACACCAAACAAGCCTCCATACAGTCCTACTTGGACTCTTGCTAAAGGTGAAGAAATGCATAGGGACATAAATGATTTACAAAAGAAGACAGTGATAAAATATGAACTACAAGGGATGATGGATTCAACTGAAGCTAAATTGGAGGCAATAATGGATACTAAGATGGATGGTTTAAAAAGGGAGATCACAAAAGGATTGAAAAATTTCCTAACAGAGAGGACACCTGAAAGTGAAAATGTATCCCATGAAATTCGTGATGAGAACACAAGGAAGATGAATCAAGAATGGAGAAACTTCAACTTTGGGTTAAAGACCAGCCACGTTCCTAATATCGATATGAGGAATTTTGATGGCAAGGACCCAATCACATGGATACTTCAGATGGAGAAATTATTTGATCTACATAATGTGCCACATACACAAAAGGTACGAATTGCTTCTTTATATTTAGAACCCAATCAATTTGTGTGGTATTGATGGCTTTGTTCTCGCAAATCACTCGTCACTTGGACAATTTTCATGGAAGAAATGATAGCACACTATGAGGATACAAGGAGAAATACCTTCTTTAGCCAATTTATAAATCTCAAGAAAAAGGGTTTAGTTACAGAGCACATTGAGAACTTCCAAAGATTGAATATAAAGGTAATAGATATTCCAGATGAAAACTTGATTGATGTATTCATAGGAACTTTAAGGGATAACATTCAACATGAGGTTCGCCTTTGGGAAACCAAATCATTGGAGAATGCATTTAGGGTGGAAAGAAATGTTGAAAGTAAAAATATGGCTATGGCTACTAGAAGGACCACTCCTAACATCTATCGAGAGAATAATTCTCCTTCTTCTAAAACACCTCAAACTACAAGATTGACACCTCAACAATTGGAGGAAAGAAAAGAAAAAGTGTGGTGAGAAGAAATTATTCTACATAGATTGTTAAGAGGAAGAAGAACAATAACAAGAACAAGAACAAGAACCATCTCAAGATGAAAACGTAGAAGCGATTTATTCTGAAGAGTTGACTCCCACGATATCGTGTAATGCATTGGCTAGAATTAACACTCCTCAAACCCTCAAGATCGAAGGATATATCAAAAATAAAAATTTAATAGTCCTAATTGATTCTGGTAGTACTCATAATTTCATTCACTATAAATTAGCCAAATCTCTCAATTGCTTTGTATATCCAGCGCCAGAGTTTCAAGTAATGATTGCAGAAGGAGGAACTATCAATTTCTCAAGAAAATGCAATAAGATCAATCTTACTATGGGAGAATATGTAATGAATAATCCAATGATTTCTATACCCATGGGTGGTGCTGATGTCGTACTAGGAATCCAATGGTTACAATCATTAGGAACAATGGGTTTTAATTTTCAAAAAAATTTCATGAAATTTTCATTGGAAGGAAAATAAATTGAGTTAAGAGGTATCACAGAGAAACCTAGTAAGGTGATAATCTCTAATGGCATGACAAAATTATTGAAAAAGGGGCATCAAGATGTTATTGCACAACTATACTCACTAGATGTTCAAACATATAAGCCATTTATTCCCCTAGATATCCAAGGGATCATTGATAAGCATTCCAAAGTTTTCGAATATATTCCCAAAGGTATTCCACCCACTCGAAATCATGATCATGTTATCCACCTAATTCCTGGGAGTATTCCTCCTAAAATCAGGTCGTACAGATACCCTTATGCCCAGAAGAGTGAAATTTAGCGTATGGTTGAAGAAATGTTAGAGGATGGAATTATTAGACCTAGCCAAAGATCTTACTCTTCACCAGTGGTAATGGTATTCAAGAAAGATGGCTCATGGCATATGTGTCCAGATTATAGAGAGCTCAACAAGATCACTATTAAAGATAAGTTTCCCATTCCCATCATTGATGAATTGTTAGATGAACTACATGGAGCAATCTATTTCACAAAGTTGGATATTCGTTCAGGGTATCATCAGATTAGAATGAAGGAAGAAGATATCCCAAAAACAACATTCCGAACTCATGAAGGCCATTATGAATTTTTGGTCATGCCTTTTTGCCTTACAAATGCACCTTCCACATTCCAAGGGTTGATGAATTCCATTTTC
>ML829792.1:25793-46127 GCA_009831015.1 Picea engelmannii
CTTTCCTCACTTTATTTTTAGTGTATATTTTGTATTTGGGTACTTGACATGGCCTCGTTGCCGGGACCCATTCTTTATTTTCACCATAGTGATGTTCAGGGGGGGTGTTAGAGTTACTTCACACACACCTAGGATTTATTTTTCGTAAGGTTTTTCCTTATTTATTAGTCATTATTAGTCATTTATCCAGTCTCCTATATTTTAGGGGACAATATTCCACCTGGAGAATATTCTCTTTCAATTAACACTTTAGTTTGACTAGTTGAGTTGAGTTTAGATGTTGCATTAGTTTTATCACTATGAAACATTGTGATCATCACCAGCTAATGCGCACTTTCCTTGGGATCATCACCAGACTGAAGAATTACCCTTGATTTCCTAATTTAACTCCTCACTACTCTCTGTTCAATCAATTAACTAGTTAACTCAGCTAGGTGGAAATTCACTCCCGTAACTGCCTGAGAGACTAGACTAGGTGGCAGTTTACTCCCGTAACTGCTGGCGTGTGTCCATATCATTCTAGACCACCACTATGGATCATTATTTACTCATGTATCCTATATCTATTGTAAATTATTCACTCGTTGAGTGTGGAATACGGTTAATGAGAATTCTTCCATTCTTTCTCTCCTTCTTCTTCTTTCTCCAATTCTCTCTGCAAATGTGTGTATTATTGTTTATATAGATCTATTCCGTGTCGATTCAACACATTTACATGGTATTAAAGCTAATGGACTACTAAGAAAAATCTACACCAAATTATTTTTGCATGTACTGAAGATTGAATAACGCAAAAAATATGAAATATATGTTTTACTCATCGATAATACTTCTCACGCCTCATAACTATTTGGAGTGGAAGACAAATATTCTACTTATTCTCAAAAGTAGATGCTTATACCAAATAACCATGGCAATGGGAGTAGATCCTGATTCCGTCGATGAGAAAAATGACTTTCTCAATAGACAAGATATGGCCATAGGAAGTATCTTCATTTCTGTTTCTCCCGAACTTTTCCATCAAGTATATGAAGACTCACAAGAATCAACTCCAAATGAATTATGGACCATATTGGAGGTTCTATTCAGGAACAAAGAATATTGTGAAGATTTCATGCAGGAGGTTGAATAGATAGAGCTAGAAGAGAATCCATCAAAAGATCAATCATATTATTATGAAGAGTCTTCTACAAAAGTATTTTCACAAATGTGTATCCCATTAGTTGAAGATGATGTCTACTCCATTTCAAATTTGTTTTCTGAATTTCATGTGGAAGATATATGGCATTCATCTCAAGAGTCACATGGAGACACTTTTCCATGCACAATGCATGCATCTCAAGAGACAAAAAGGGAGTTGCGCACATCAGACTCAATTATGATATTTTATGAGCACAATTTGTAGAAAAAAATTGGATATTTGAATTCCTCTCGAGAAAATGTCCAATTTCAAAAAAAAACATCGACCGAAACGGAGTCCATGAAGTGAAGTTATGATCATTTTAAAATCAATAAAATTTCAACATTTTTTGGAAACTACTGCACGGTTTTCAAAATTTCATCCAAACTTTATTTGGATATTATTCATTAGAAGAAGAGAAAGTGGATATGTTTGGACATATCAATGATTCATATACTTCATGAGATCCATGCAGACATCTACATCTTCAACAAAATCTTCAACGAGCACAAACTTGCACAGTTGCAAGGTCTTCTTGGAGCGAAGGACAAGGTTGCTTAGCAACTGTTTTTTGTTCCTTCTCATTTTTTTTACATACATTGTACCCTAAGGGGGGGTTTTTCCCATGAATTTTTCCCTCTTTCCTCACTTTATTTTCAGTATATCTTTTGTATTTGGGTACCTAACATGGCCTCGTTGTCGGGACCCATTCTTTATTTTCACCATAGTGATGTTCAGGGGGGGTGTTGGAGTTACTTCACACACACCTAGGATTTATTTTTCGTAAGGTTTTTCCTTCTTTATTAGTCATTATTAGTCATTTATCCAGTCTCCTATATTTTAGGGGAGAATATTCCACCTGGAGAATATTCTCTTTTAGTTGACACTTCAATTTGACTAGTTGAGTTGAGTTTAGATGTTGCATTGGTTTTATCACCATGCAACTTTGGGATCATCACCAACTAATGCACACTTGCCTTGGGATCATCACCAGATTGATACATTACCCTTGATTTCCTGAGTTAACTCCTCACTACTCTCTGTTCAGTCAGTTAACTGAAGACTAGTTGACTAGTTAACTCAGCTAGGTGGCAGTTCACTCCGGTAACTGCCTGAGAGACTATACTAGGTGGAAGTTTACTCCCGTAACTGCTGGTGTGTGTCCAGATCATTCTAGACCACCACTATGTCTCGTTAGTTACTCATGTATCCTATATATATTGTAAATTATTCACTCCTTGAGTGTGGAATACGGTTAATGAAAATTCTTCCATTCTTTCTCTCCTTCTTCTTCTTTCCCCGTTTCTCTCTTCAAATGTGTGTATTATTGTTTAGCTAGATCTATTCTGTGCAGGTTCAACACATTTACATTTTATACAGAAGCATCCAAAATTAATCAAGTGTTGTAGACAACACTTATCTCAAGGGGAGGGTCATGTTAATCCCTAAATAGTGCGTGGCACATCACCCCTTAATTGGGGAATATTACATTAGAAATGTTATTTTATTTATGTCGTCTTGGGTCCATTAGCTGTAATTGTACCTCCTAGTCTCCTATATATACCAAGGAGACATTTTCATTTGGAATCATATTGTATTTGGAAATTTATGTGGTGTATAAGGAGGTTTCCCCCTTGAAGAGGCTTATTATCTGAAATTCCATCTTTTTCAAGGCATTGAGTACTTATTCTGAGGTTTTTCTATGCTATCTTGATATTTGGTTCTTAATAGGAATGCAGATGAACTGGGAAACCTTCCTTGTCAATCATTTTTTGCAGGACTGCACAGAGGCCCAGGAAAAAGGGGAAAAATTTCATTATGTGTGGCTACTTATTCTTATTACACTGGTTGGATGGAAAGAGCCCTCATTTTACCAACGCATGTGTGTTTCAGGTCACATCCCATTGGCTGCTAGATATTACAACTTATGGAACTCCCCTATCAAGAGATGACATATGGATACAAAGCCTTTATTTTAATCATATTTACAGTTCATCACAAAAGTAGTAGAGACTACAATGCATATTCCAGAGGAGGCCATTATTTCCTACCGAGATGTCACTCTTTTCAGAGATGGAATGCACCGCCTCTATGTGCAAGCCAAAAAGGATCCTTTGTGCCAGGAATTACCAACCAATTGTTGGTTGATAGTAGAAGAGGTGCATGACATAATTAATGACTATGAGGATGAATCGAAGAATCCAGCTGATAATCCAGGGTCCTCCCAATAGGATGAAGACTAAGGGAAATAGAGGAAGATGAAGGGGATCATACAAATGGCCCAGAAAAGTACCCGAGCCAATTGAAATTCCCCAAAGTTAGCGTCAAAAGGAAATATTAGGAGTGATAATAGACATGAGGGGCGCCATAAAAGACAAGGGGAGCACGAAATAAAGTAAAAGCACATCCCCGGGGCCCATTTTGTATTTTGACCAATGATGATATGGAATAAATCGGGTACCTGATCCACGATTCCAATGAAGAACTTTGGGGGGAAGTTGTGACAAAGCACGAGGACCACCAGAAGAAGGTCCAAAATCAGTTGGGAGTCATGCAAAAACTTTTATAAACAACATGCGTTGTGAAATACCCCAAGGTAGGGGACGAGCCATCCACAGAACAAAGGACAGTAGAGGCCGATGCATAGAAAGCTCTAATCCAAGCCTTAGGGGAGCATTGCATGATACATATTGAGGCAGTCACACTGGAGTTACCAGTGGGGGGATTGCAGGAAAAGATTGTGGCATTAGTCCAACTCAGTCTCATCATCTCTATATTACCAATCCAAAGGGTAGAGGAACTCCAAGCACATTTGGTACAAGATATGAGGCATTGAGGCGATGTTGCACACCGAGCCTTGGTCAAATTGAGGGATGAAAGTGCCTAGATACAAGTGCAGTATGATATGATGTTGCAACAAAAGAATGATCTTGAAGGCAGAATGGAGGAAATTATGAAGACAGAGGAGAGCACGGAGGAGAGGGCAATGAAATCCCCAAAGGATAAGGATGCCACAGACACAATGGTACAAAATACACTGAACGCGGTACAACAATTATAAAATAAAGTACTCAGAATCCCCCTGGTTGTAGAGGCCACAATGGAGGAGCAATTTTTGAATATTGGGGAAGTTATGAAGATATTCAAAGAGAAGATCCATGATTTGCAACTGTATAACATGCTAGGAACACCACCTGAGGTCCGCGAGGGTAGACTATAGACGAAAACACTAGTTGTTGCTAGGATTAATAAATTTGACAATGAATGCACAAGAATTTGCGAAGAGGGTGCCAAATTTTGGGAAGAACTCATGGGATATCCAGAAATGAAGGTCGTAGAGGAAAAATTGCGAGCATCTCAAGAGCATGCTAATGAGGTGGTAGAAAAGGAGACAAAATTACCACCGGTCGAGTGGATGGTAGCCATTTTGGCATAGAGATAGGTGTGTATCGAAGTAGAAAGACTCAGGGACCAGAAGAAGGTCCTTCAACAAAGACTTGGACCTAGACAAGAGGAAGCGGTTTGTATTGTTGGTGACTTGGCCAATGTATAGGGAAAATTCAAACAAGACGCGATTGACACAAAGAGTAAACTTCAAGACTGGACCGAGTAGACTGTGGAGGATATTACAACAAAAGGGGCCACCATGGTTACATAGGTAGAAATGGATAAGGTTGTCGCACAAAAATTCATTGCAGAGTGGAAGAACATGAAACAGGTTGTTTCCTAAGTGGCTTGGGATGAGCCACAAGTTAGTGTTGGGGTCCTATTGGATAGGTATTTTTTGAATATAATTTTGGAGAAAATCCTAAGTATGAAGAAAGGGTGCAGGAGGAAGAAAAGGCACAGAAATAAGAAAGGGTGCGGAAGGAGGAAATCACACAGAAGGAAGGAATCACACAGAAGGACACAAAAGGATGCAGATAACGCACAGACAGAAGGACAAATCAAGTGAGCAAGAGAAGAAAGCGCAAAAGGACGACAATGTGACTTTCCATAAATAGAATAATAAAAAAAAATTGTATAAAGAATGAGGAGTAAAAGAAGGAAAACATCTTGTTAACTGAAGTTGGCTATGCCATGTATTGTAATGGGTTATTTTTTGATAGATAATAATAGGGTTTTAAGACTAGATGTTGGGTATAAATATTTAATGGGATTGGGAGATTAGTGTGCATAGAAGGGAATTGATGCTATTAAAAGATAAAAAATGTAATAGACAATTAGGAAGAAAGAAAATGAATAAAGAAGGAGTTGTAACATCTCGTTCTACTGAGCACACTTATGTTGACTTATTCTTTGAGGACACTTGTGTGCAAGTGATCCGGTTATGGTAAATTATGATTTCATTTCGATTATGAGTTATATACGATGATGATGATGTATTTCAGATTCATTGTTACTTTCATAGATATATGTATTGACAAATAATATTAATGATTTTTCCTGAGTGTGCAGGACACATGACACGTTATGGATGCCGATGGAATCAATGGACTCCTTGGACTCCATATTGAGTCAGGGAGTGGGTTGTATTTCGATTGAGTATTTCATTTATGCACATGTGATATATGATTGATTACTGTACAATTTATGCATATGGATTATTGACATTGTTTTTTTTCAGTGGATACAATATTGACGATGCTTTCTAATCCGACTCACATAAGGAGTAAAGGGGCCATGCATAAAAACTATACATTTGAGGGAGAGGTGTGGCAACGTCCCTTTCATAGCCTACTAGCACTCCCACTGTGACTTGAACTGTAGGTTAAATATTACCTAGTTCGAGAGGTACACAATGTTGTGAGGGTACACTGAGACAGTCACTCAAAAGGAAATATAAAGGGCACAATAAGGAAAAATCCTTATTCCTTAGAAGCCCTTAGTCTCTCACAAGGTCGAACGAGTGGATTTTTGACTCCAAGGGTCATAAAAACTTCCAAAACTAGTCTAAGGCGAGTGGCACCCTTGGAGCATGGAGGTGTGTCTTGAAGGGAACGTCGTGTAATTAAAACTCGAGTCAATAAATCTAGGTGGCCTAGAAAACATTGAAATGGTAGACCTTGTTAGAATAAAATAATTCATCATTTTGTAAATTATAAACTAAGAAGCCTAACAAGAGTCTAATTCTAAGTCTAAGTCTAAGATTAATTAAGGAACTATTTTAAATATTAAATAAATTAAAAGAAATGAGATAAAATAAAACTCTTGGAAAAAGGTGAATAAAAATCTAAAGGTTGGATAAAATGCACATGTGTGCATGAAATTAATAAAGTTGATTTTAAAATAGAAAGAAATAATAATATGAGAGAATATGTGTATAAATAGAATAGTATCTTAAGTCAAACTACCACCAAGTCTAACTAGAAGAAGACTCATAATCCAACTTTAACTAAGATCTAGTTAGGAGGCACTAATTAAATGAGAATTTTGGGAACAAAGGGACAACTAAGAGAGAAAATAGGAACACATTGGGGAATGTGAGGGAAATAAGATTTTTAAATAAAATAAAAGTGGTAATTACTTGTGCAACTTGGGGAGAGTGTGACAAGTGTGTGGGTGAATAATCATAATTAATTTAATCTAAAAAGTTAATTATTTGTGCATGAGGACATGTGTCAATGGGGAAATTTCTATAAAACAAATGGTGTAGAAGAGAAATGTGTGGTGAACCAAGTCGGTTCACCAGGTAAATACCCAATGTAGGTTCGAAAACAGGTTATAATCCATAAAGGATAATATATCAAATAATAATGTATATGAATATGAGATGATGAGATAAAATAAGAATGAGGGCCTTATATACCCACGCAGGGGTGCCCTTCCATGAAGAGACATGACCTTTCATTGTGAAGGTGTCTCTTCATTAACTATTATAGTGTATAATTTATATTTATTATTATATATTATGTTCATACCAAAATGGATCTCACTTTTGGATAGTATTGTTATGCTGCCAAAATTTGTTTTGACTATGTTTTACTTGTGAGAGTTGGGAATTCAAGATTGAGAAAGAGTGGAAGCTCTTCCTTGTGAGGAAATCTTGAGAACTATTGTGTTCTCGTTTTGTGCTTGGCCCCTTTGTGGATCAGGGGGCTAAGGGGGAAGAAGAGTACCCCAAGTGTTGGATGAGAGGTACCGGTGAAGTCTTGGGATTGACAAGCAGATGAACATACATTACATAGGCCTTCAATTTGAAAAATTCCTCTTCATCAAATTTATCTGGTCACAATATTTAATTTGGTTATTAAATTAAATCTTCTTGTATAAAATTCTCTTTTCAAAGGTTATTCAAAACTGATTTCCGTGTACCTAATTGTGCATAGAGCACTTGTATTTAGTTTGCATTACCGTCACTCTACAATTTGAAAGTTGATTGATGGCTGAGAAAAGGGTATAGAATTCCAATGTTTATGCTACGATTGAATGACAGATTGTTTTTTAAAATATTGTGTATAAGAATTTTCTGTTAAAATTATTTTTGTCTGGTTCAAATATATATAGAAAAATACTTTAATGATTGGCACTCCACTTAAATTGATAGATTTCCTCTTTAATGTCTTCTACTTTTGTGGAAGACACTCCTACCTCAACTAAATATGGCCGTTGAAGACGTGTCATGGGAATTGTTTGAGGAATGATTCTAGGAGAGGTATTTTTCAGATGAATTCATTGAACGCCAACTTAATGCATTCAATGCCTTACAACAGGGTAGTCGTACGGTGCCGAAGTATGAGGCCAGGTTCATGAGGCTACTTAGGTATGCTCTACATCTGAACATGGAGAAGTTAAAGGTCAAAAAGTTTGTGTTTGGACTTAACTTCAATATTCGTGCGAAGGTGAGGATCTTAATTCCTCAGACATTACATGATGCAGTTCAAAATTCCTTCATAGCTAAGGAAGAGTTGAATAGTGGGGGTCAGGGTAGGACTCCTTCTAGATCGACTAGACTGATGACATCATGAGCGCAACAACATCAGACACCATCCAGATAGACTTCTGGGCATCGAGATACACCCAGAGGACCTATGTTCTCGACACCGCGATGATAGACTCCTCAACAGAGGACTACCTACAAAGAACCATAGTAGCAACAACAACATCAACCGTAACAACAACAACATTTTAGGCTTGTTCAAAAGAACAGACCAAGATCACACACTGCTAGGCCAACAACATCTACTTCATGTACTAGGAGCACCAGACCGAAGACTGGATGCTAGACATGGGGAGAGCCACATTACCAACAAGATTGTCCAATTGAGAAGGCCAGAGCAGCCAAATCATTAGGACCCAGTATAGTTGGAGATTTGGGCAAGGCCCACAAGATACATGCAATGATGAACAACCGCCAGGCTGAGCACTAGTCCATTATGCTCTAGATCTTAGGTATGATCATCATTCAAACTTTTAGTATTTTGATAGATCCAGTTTCTACAAAGAGCTTTATTTCTATTGCATCTCTAAACATAATTAAGGCAAAGGCAATCGAGCAGGATGAGTTTAGATATGTAGAAATCACATCAGGAGTGAAACAAAAAGTTGGAGGAAAGGTTATGGACTGCAACCTTAACTTGGGTGATTTTGTAACAAAGGTAAGTCTTTATGTCATGATCTTAGGATCTTATGACATAGTAATCTACATGTACTGGTTGGAATCACATCATGCGATACTTAACTGCAAGATGCAATGGTTAATTTTGACGGATGATTTGGGACAGAGTAGAGTAATTGTAGGAAGAAACCAGGGAGTCTCCTTGAGGTTTATTTCTTCCCTACAATTACAAAAGAGTATGTGCAAGGGATAAAAATTTATATGAAATATTAGCGCTAAACGAAAAAGGAGAGGAGAAAGGATTAGAAAACCTTCCTTTAGTACAAGTGTTTGTCGATGTCTTTCTTGAAGAAATACCAGGATTTCCGCCAGAAAGTGAATTGGAGTTTACCATAGATATGAAACCTGGAACTAAACCTATTGCAATAAATCCCTACCAGATGTCAACACCGAAATTGCAGTAGTTGAAAATGTAATTGAAGGAGTTGTTGGATTTGGGACTTATACGTCCAAGCATATCATCATGGGGTGCACTAGTGATTTTCATGAGAAAGAAGGATGGATCGTGGAGACTTTGTATTGATTATCGTCAATTGAACAAAGCGACGATCAATAATCAATATCTGCTTCCAAGAATAGACAATTTATTTGATTAGATGAAGAGAGAAATAGTATTTTAAAATTGACTTGAGATCGGGATATCATCAATTACGAATTAAGGAGGAAGATATCCCTAAGACCGTATTTAAGACAAGATTTAGATACTATGAGTTTATGGTTTTACCATTCGGTTTGATGAAATCCCTAGGGGTATTCATGAGTTTGATGAATGGGGTGTTCCGTGAATACTTGGAAAATGTTGTTCAAGTATTTATTGATGACATACTGATTTATTATCGAACGAAAGAAGAGCATGGTGAACACTTGAGATTGTTACTACAGTGTCTAAGAGAAAATAAATTGTACGAGAAGCTATTGAAATATTCCTTTTACCAATCAAAGATTCATTATTTGGGACATATCATATTTGGAGAAGGTATCGCTATGGATCCAACAAAGGTAGAGAATATTATGGAATGGCCAACACCGACGAACGTACAAGAAGTAAATAGATTTATGTGTTTAGCAGGATATTACCGACGATTCATTAAAGGGTTTTTGAAGATAACAAATCCAATCATGGAATTGGAGAAGAAAAGCAAGAAGTTCATATGGACAGAGAAATGTGCAGAAGAAATTAAAAATATTGAAGAGTTGTTAACGACAATGCTGATATTAAAGGTCCCTAATATGGAAAAATAATTCTTGGTATGCACGTACACATCCAAGGAAGGTTTAGGCAGAGTTTTGATGCAAGACGGTCGAGTGATCTCTTAAATTTCAAGGAAATTGAGAAGACATGAGGAAAACTACGCAACGCATGAATTTGAGTTGTTATCAATTGTTATATTCCTTGAGAGTATGGAGACATTATCTGATTGGATGAAAATTCGAGTTAAAGACAAATCACTATGGATTGCATCATATATTTACTCAGAGTGACTTGAACACGTGACAGAGGCATTGGTCAGAATTACTTAGCGAATATGACTTTGAGATTACTTACATTAAAAGAATGACGAACAGAGTGGCATATGCATTGAGTCAGACACCATGCATATTCTCGGGAATACCTCTTAAGATGAATCTGCGAGAAAATATTCTATCTCTAGAGATTGATTATGATTGGAAGTTAAGGCTAATACTAGACAAGATACCATGATGGTACCGAAGTTTGAAGGTTATTCATTGGAAAATGATGGATTGCTGAGATATAACAACATAATTTACATACTCCCTAATAATGAATTAAGACATTTGATCATAAGTGAATGTCATCGAGTAGTTTGCATGTCTCATCCTAGAGTCACGAAGACGAAGGAAGACCTTAAGCCTTTATTCTTCTAGAAAGGAATGAAAACGGACATAGTTAGTTACATGGAGAGATGTATAGAATGCCAGCAAGTGAAGTTTGAGCATAGAAATCCAACATGATTGTTACAACCACACACTATTCTTGAATCGAAATGGGAAGTCATTTCTATGGACTTTAT
This sequence comes from Picea engelmannii, assembly GCA_009831015.1. Lineage (NCBI taxonomy): Eukaryota > Viridiplantae > Streptophyta > Pinopsida > Pinales > Pinaceae > Picea > Picea engelmannii. The sequence goes on from ML829792.1 coordinate 36,625, forward strand.
TGTTGTATTACCATTGACGGAAAGGAGACATGATTCTATTTTTGTGGTAATTTACAATATGAGGAAGAGTGCACACTTATTCCAGTGCGTATGACGTATCAGGCGCCATAAATAGCTAAAGTATTTCTCAGCGATATTGTGAGGTTACATGGTGTACCAAGAAGGATCATATTCGATCGAGGATTGGTGTTTACATGACGGTTTTTGACCAGTTTCCAAGAGGCCTTAGGAACATAACTGAATTTTAGTACAACATATCACCTAGAGACAGACGGACAAACAGAAAGAAAAAGCCATATTTTGGAGGATATGTTGTGTATGTATGTAATGGATCAACAGAAACATTGGGAGGACTTCTTTCCATTGGTAGAGTTTGCATACAAAAAAATTTACCATAGTATGATTAATATGGCACCGTTTGAGTTTCTCTATGGGAGACTGTTTTAGACGTCATTGAGTTGGGATCGACTAGAGGATATGATCCTGGTGGGACCGGAAGTGATCCAAGAAATGGAGGAATAGATGCAATCGATAAGAAAAAGGATTAAAGAAGCGTGGGATCGACAAAAGAGTTATGCTGACACGCATTGCACTGACCACAACTATGAGGTTGGTGAAAACATTTTCCCGTGGGTAAAACCGCATACAATTTCGATCACGTTTGGAAAGGATGATAAAATATCTCTTAGGTTTGTGGGGCCTTTCGAGGTTATGGAAAATAAAGGACCTATGGCTTATTGATTAGCCTTTCCTGATTCTATGAGGCGTATGCACGATGTATTTCATGTATCTGTTTTATGACATTATATTAGTGATCTGTCATATGTTATTGAAAATATTTCTTTGCAGGTGTCGGACGAGGGTGCTCTCATGGCAGAGCCAATCGACATTATGTACCATCGCACTCGACAACTATGATGATGAATAGTCGATAAGGTCAAGGTCTAATGGGGCAATTATAGTCCACACTCAGCTACATGGGAGGATGCATATGAGATGCATCAACAATTTCCTTATTTGTTTGATAGATTAGATATGTAGATCTATGTCAGATACATTTATTACTTGCATTTATATACTGTCCAAACTTCGGGATTAAGTTTAAAATAAGAGGGGGTGTATGTAACATCCCGTTCTACTAAGCACACTTATGTTGACTTATTCTTCGAGGACACTTGCATGCAAGTGATCCAATTATGGTAGATTATGATTTCATTTCAATTAAGAGTTATATAAGATGATGATGTATTGTGATTCATTGTTACTTTAATATGTATATGTATTGACATATATTATTGACGAGTTTTCCTGAGTGTGTAGGAAACATGATAGGTTATGGATGCTGATGGCATCAATGGACTCCTTGGACTACGAATTGAGTCAGGGAGTGGATTGTATTTTGATTGATCATTTCATTTACAAAAATGTGATATATGATTGATTACAATACAATTTAGGTATATGGATGATTGACTTTGTTTTTGTCAGTGGATGTAGGCTTGACGATGCTTGTTAATACGACTCACATAAGGAGTAAAGGGGCCATGCACATAAACCAAACATTTGAGGGAGAGGTGTGGCAGTGTCCCTATCACAACCTACTAACACTCCCTCCATGACCTGAATTGTAGGTTAACGATTACCTAGTTTGAAAGGTACACAATGTCGTGAGGGAAGTCTGAGACAATCGCTCACGAGGAAATATAAGGGGCATGTAATAAGACAAAATCCTTATTCCTTAGAAGCCCTTAGTCTCTGGAAAGGTCGACCGAGTGGAGTGTTGAATCCAAGGCTCGGAAAAACTTCCAAAACCAGTCTAAGGCCAGTGGCATCCTTGGAGCATGGATGTGTGTCTTGAAGGGCACGTCGCGTAATTAAAACTTGAGTCAATAAATGTAGGTGGCCTAGAAAGAATTGAAATGGTAGACCTTGTTAGAATAAAATAATTAATTAGTCTATAAATTATAAACTAAGAATCCTAACAAGAGTCTAAGCCTAAGTCTAAGTCTAATTTTCATTAAGGAACTAGTTTAAATATTAAATAAATTAAAAGAATTGAGATAAAAATCAAACTCTTTGAAAAAGGTGAATAAAAATCTAAAGGTTGGATAAAATGCACAAGTGTGCATGAAATTAACAAAATGGATTTAGAAATAGAAAGAAATAATAATATGAGATAATAGGTGTACACATAGAATAGTATCTTGAGTCAAACTACCACTAAGTATAACTAGAATAAGACTCTTAATCCAACTCTAACTAAGATATATTTAGGAGACACTCATTAAATGGGAATTTGGGGAACAAAGGGACAACTAAGAGAGAAAATATGAACACATTGGGGAATGTGAGAGAAATTAACTTTTCAAATAAAATAAAAATGGTGATTACTTGTGCAACTTGGGGAGAGTGTGAAAAGTGTGTGGGTGAATAATCATAATTAATTTAATCTAAATATTTAATTATGTTGAAGGAGGACATGTGTAAATGATGAAATTTCTATAAAAAAATGGTGTAGAAGGGAAATGGATCTCACTTTTGGATAGTATTGTTATGCTGCCAAAATTTGTTTTGATTGTGTTTTACTTGTGAGAGTTGGGAATTCAAGATTGAGAAAGAGTGGAAGCTCTTCCTTGCGAGACAATCTTGAGAGCTATCGTGTTCTGGTTTTTTTCTTGGGCCCTTTGCGACCCAGGAGGCTAAGGGGAAAGAAGAGTACCCCTAGCGTTGGTTGGGAGGCACTAGTGAAGTCTTAGAATTGGTTAGTGGAGGAGCGAATGTTGCGTAGACTTTCAAGTTGAAAAATTCCTCATCATCAAATTCATCTAATCACAGTATTTAATTTGGTTATTAAATTAAATATTTTTGTATAAAATTCTATTTTCAATGGTTATTCAAAAAATAATTTCCGTGTACATGGACAACTTGTATTTAGTCTGCACTACCATCACTCTGAAATTCGAAATTTGATTATGGCTGAGAAAAGGGTATAGAATTCCAATGTTTATGCTCCGATTGAAAGACAGATTGTTCTTAAAAATATTATGTATAAGAATTTTCTGTTGAAATTATTTTAGTCTGGTTCAAATATATATAGAAAAACACTTTAATTATTGGCACTCTGCTTAAATTGAAAGAGTTCCTCCAAGTATTTAATGTGTTTTCTCTTTCTTAGAAGACGCATCCCATTTTATAACTTCTCTGTTTTCAAACAGTTTACTTCAAGTTGCTAATAGATCCTTATTCTTGACATTCTGCGTAGCATATGGAAGAGTCGATATTGTATGGAATGTGCTCTTGTTATGATGAGCATTCTTAAGCTGGGTAGTCAAAATAATTTTGGAACCCAAACATAAACCTTATTTTTTTAGACGATTCTCTTTTATCTTTTTAAAACAATTTCCACCAGTTCCAAGCTCGTTCCTGGAAAGTCATGGATACAACTTATTAGTCCTTTCCTAAGGTAATTATAGCATTCTATTCATCGTTCACACAGATTTTTTTTTATTTTTTTATAATATTATTAATTTTAATATAGATTATTATTATAAATTTAATAAGATTTTTTTATAATTATATATTATTATTATAAAATTAAAAATTAAAAAATATAAAATAGATTTTTCAAAAACTACATCTACAAATATATTAAACATAACAAATTTAAATGCTTTATTAAACATAAAATTAAAAATAGAATTTTCAAAAAATGCATTTACATTTTTATTCTACATTTATATTAAACATAACAAATTTAAATTTTTTATTAAACATAAAATTAAAAATAGGATTTTCAATTAGTTTTCAATAACTCTTTCAAATTATTTAGATGCGATGTCTTATTATACATTTAAACCACTTGCAACTCAATTCATAATCCATATGAAATACTATTACTTAGTATTGATGGATATTAGTGTTTCACATAAAAATAAAATTAAAAACAACTATATCTAGTCACAAATGGCCATGACTTTTTATTTTTACTTATGTTGCAAACTCCCAAACTAATTTCAAAAGATGGTCCATGGAAAATGAATTCTTTCTAGTCTAAGCTAACAAGAAAGATCAACTAGTACGATGGAGCCTAATTTGTGATTATGCAATGTTTGCCATATTCATTTTTATAAAGAAAAACGATAAGTAAATTATTATGTTTTTATTTTTTTTAAACTTTGTGTAGGACAACAAGGATACTCGTATATTATTTAGGCGTTATCTAATTGTTCTATGAAATGTTTTTTTTTCGCCGGAATCCGATAACATAAATCTATTCAAAATCATTATTTTTTGTTGTTTAAAATCCATTTTTGAATGCAGAAATGGATTCAACATGATGAAAAACCCTAGGGCACTCAGATTATACATAAATAATAACTCAAATTTGCAGATTTAACAATTTCTTGCCGAATTTCGGCAAATATACCTGAATTTTTTTTATCGCAAAATAATAATTTCGTAGAATGTTTAGACTACGACTATTATTTATGGTACTCAAACTTGCACCTACTTTTATGGAGAACCAATCAATAATTAAATAAGAGTTAGATTGAAGCATATTACATTAGTGATATGTAAATTATGTTGGATATTCCTCTAGAACATTTCGTCACAACATATCTTATAATATTATGAAATCTTACATTTATGTGGTTTATTTCGTTAGATCCCAGATTTATTATCTCTACCGTATGACTTGAATTTAAGAAATAACTGAAATATAAAAATGAAAGAACAAACACAAAATACACACCATCCACACAAATGAATACAAGATTTGACTTGGGAAACCCAATACAGGACAAAACCCAACAAGAAGGTGAGGTTTGTGTTCTCCTCTCTTTTCTTTAGTTATAAAATTTCACATACAAAGGAATGGAAACTCACTATGGAGTTACCTTTTGATACTATGGCCTACTACAAAATCCTCCTTCCTCTATTATGCTCACTAAATACCGATATTAGATATTTTTCTTGGCTATTGAAAAAGATATAATGAAAAATAATGGAACCCCTTCTCCTCCTAGCGACCCGATATTTAACATAGCCCGATAGCCATCTTCAGGTAGGTTTTGACTTCTTCAACCCTCAATTGTGATAAGATTTTGGACCTTCTAGAATATTCTTGAAATTCAGCACGTGGCTAGCCCCATATGCAGGAGTAACGGGTGATGATGTAGCATCCTCTCTTACCATGGTGGTCAACACAGTAGGTCAACTTGTAGGAGGCATAACATTTACATACAAGCTCAAATTGAGGTGATTATTGTTGGAAAGGTCTCGTTGTGTAGAAGATGGAATCTTACTCAAAGTAGGGTTTGGACCTAAAAAAGTGTTATTTGATGTCTCAAAATGGCTTTGGAATATTACAGACATTTTTTCAACACCAATTTTCCAAACTGGAACCTACCTCTAAAACGGCCCCGCAAGTTAATTCGTCATATTTTTTCCACCCAGAAAGTATCAAGATAGATGAAAAATTATATAATGATCCACTCTGGATCATACCTCCCCATTTAGAGAGATTTTTGGTCCCTAAAATATTTACTAAATGAGGTGAATAAATTTTCCCTATACCAACTTCTCTCTGGAGTACCATTTTAATTTACTAGGAAGTTGTCCTTTCAACCCAATTTTTCAAAGGTCATGTTTCCCCTATCTTGTAGTTCTAGACTTCTTCTGCAAAATTGTGTCTTCTTCCAACTCTTCTTGAGAATATGGTGTTAAGTCCTCTATGATAGGTAGGACCTTCTCCTCCTCCTTATCCAACATGGAAGGCTCATGGAGTTTCAAATTCTCCACATTAACTACTGAGTAAATACGTATGTATGTGGGTAGATTGAGTATGTAGGAATTATCTCCTACCTTCTCCAATACCTTAAAAGGTCCATATCACAGAGCCTTGATATCCTTATCAGGACCCTTTAGTGTTTCCTTGTTTAATTGTAACCAAACTCCGTCTCCCACTTTGAGTGACTTCTCATCTCTATGTTGATCATGTATGGCCTTACACTTTTCTTGTGACTTCTTCATTGTCTCCTAAACTTGCAAATGGATTTGCCTAATCTTGTCAACAATTTTTCTTCTCTGAATGCATCTTCTATCAGGTCCTCCCTCACTTTTTCTTGTTATCTATATACAACATCCAAGGTTGAAGATGGAAAATATCCAAAGAAACTTTCAAAAGGCGACTTACCAAGTCAAAAGGCTACTTACCAAGTGTGCACTGCTCTATTATAAGAGTGTTGTATATAGATCATATTTTCATCCTAGGTGTTCATATGCTTCTGATTGTAACCCCTAAAAAGATGCAACAAATTCTGATTGACTACTTATGTTTTCCCATCTCTTTGTGGATGGAATGTTGTAGATCTCTTCAACTAGCCGTCCATATTCTCCCACAATGTATTCCAAAATGCACTGAGATATCTGGTATCCTTTCCTAATATGATTCTCCTTGGCATCCGAAAGTGAACCCAGACCTTTTCAAAGAACTTGGTTGTTGCTTCTTTTCCATTGATGGTCTTTTTACAAGGAATGAGAATGCACATCTTACTAAACCTGTCAACTATGACAAATATATAGTCATGTCCCTTCTTGGTTGTTGGTAAACCTCCCAAAAAATCCATGGAAATGATTTCCCAAGGTCAAGTGGGTATAGGTAAGTGATGGCATAGACCTTGTTTTCTATATTTACTATGCTTGCTGCTACAAAAAAGTATGCATCCTCTAATATATTGTGCTACATATTCTTACATTCTAGGCCAGTGTTAGGGACATAACCTACCTAACCCCTCAAGTGGGTAGAATAATATATTTCTATGTAATAAAGTTCAATATCAATAAGGCCTAGTAATATGGAAGAATAAGTCAATTGTAAGAAGACCTAATAGAAGCTTCCACTTTTAGAAGGATCTTCCTCTAGATTGTTCTTTTGGATAGATAGATTTAGTATAAATAAGAGTAGAGGGTATGGGAAGTTTTTTCTTAGAAAATTATTGTAATAGATCTCTTCTTTGCTAGAGGTTTCCCCCTCAAAGAGGCAAGTGGACATTGTTTCCTATTAATAAAGGTATAACTATGGTGTTGTGGTTCCATATAATTTGTTGTTTCGTTGTTATTTCTAAAATATTTATGTATTTTGTTGCTATCTCAATATTATTCTCTGCATTATTTCTCTCTTCTTCTAATATAATAGATTTGGTACCTTACAACCAGTACTCATACCTATGTAAGTTAGGAGTCGTCTATCCAACAACAAAATTTCCTATTACCTTGGAGGCGTCAACCTCTTTGATCAACTGCAATATTTCACCTTTAGGAACACATAACTTGTCTTGCTTATAGAGTAACCCATTCTAGAGATAATAGTCAACCTTACCATACTCTTCTTTTGTACGAATGTGGCCCTGTAGATATTGAAACACCTAGTTGAAGTCCTCATATTTTGTGTATGGCTCTCTATATGCATTATGGGTAAAAGGATGGATGTGCATCAAAGTTCCCAAATCTATAATATTTGATGTGGGTGGCCTTGAAAGCATGTATGCCAACCTATTTGTGCTACCCTTCGTATACTTAATGACTAAATGAAACTATTGTAAAAACCCCATCCACTTGTAATATCTAGTTTGTTGTAGATTACTCTGGCCCTGCAAATACTGTAGCAATTGGTCATCTATGTGGATGATGGTCTCCTTTCCCATCAAATAGTTCATCCACTTTTGTTAGAGAAAGATTTGCCTCACCCTATGCAATCTTGCAGAGAAGACCTTATTCCATTTCCCTATGCAGACTTATATTCCCTGTTACTAAAGTCTAGAGACAAAAATATAATTTTTTCCACTTGTACGCATCTTGCACCCTATACAGTAAGCATATACATAGGATGCTCCACTACAGCCCATGTACATCGAGATTTGTGCCAAAAAATCAAAATTAAATGTCAGGTTTCCATGTCACGACATGAGATCTTTGATCCTTTGCCTTCCATATACTGGAAAAATTCCGACTCAATCCTTCAATTGCATTTTGAAGGCTATAAAGAAGCCAATTCCAAGCTATGGAAGAAGATAAAGAATTCAACTTTGAGAGTAAAGTTACTCTAGAGAAATTATTTACTTCATATTGAGTCTTCATCCCTTTGTCCTTTAAGTCTGAACACAATGTTCAACCTTCAATCTCTTCCATTATTGATGGAGAACCTCATTATCTCCCTTATATGAGCTTGCCTTTGGTGGAGGATTGAAGTGGTGGAGGCCTAGATGGAAGGAACTTAGTTTCTCGGTTTCGAACCGTGCCAACATGGAAGTCTATAATATTTTCACTTCTGCTGATCATTTATTAATAGAAATACTCTCTTCCCATCCAATTGATGTCTTTCAAATATATGAATTATTGTCCATGGGAGTATTTGTTATGTATATTGATGGATTGTGCTATCTAATGTGCTGACCTTTTATATTGCCAACATATGCTTGTTTTTTCTTTTTTGTTGAGAACTTGTTGCAAGTATATAGCTTTGGGTCGAAGTGCTCAACTTTGGACATCATCGAACATATGGACGAGGTAGGCCCCTTTCTTATCTCCCTTGCACATTGGTTTATATAGCATATCGTTGGAATAAAGTTGATTTCTGCATTCATTTCCGTCTGTTGTGGTTCACCCTAGCCATAGAGATATTTTTCTCGTAACATAATTGGCGACCGTATTGGGGATGAATCTTCTTTCTTAGGGTTTGAAGTACTTTTCTCCTTAGATTGCTCTCATTTCTATTATTATTCTTGTTGTATCATTGCTTGACAACTCCTGTTCACTTTGGGTCTGAGTTTTCATCTTTTCTCCCTTGCCTGGCCTTGTTTCAAAGCATATACGCGCCTTTTTCCTTGACAATCATCTATACACGCAGGTTGTCTCATTGCAAGATGCGTATATACGCTTTCTTTGCCTAAAAAGCCGCACACACCCTTTTTCCTTGCTTATTTTCTTGGTCTGGTGTTTGCTGGGTGGGATTTGATGCTTGTTGAGCCTTGTTGGGTCTCTGTAGTGCCTGTTGAGTGCTTGTGGGATGACAGGAAACCCTCTTTTGGTTGAATTTTTGGGCGAAGTCTTTCTCTTCATCTTTTCATTTTTATTGTCCTTGTACATTGGGCAGGGTGTTTTGTTGCTTGGTATCTTTCTTAAGTTATCTCTTTTTTATACATAGTAGGGCTATATATCAAGTTACTTTTCAATCCATGCATTTTTCAGTTTCAATATATTGAAAATACAAAAAACAATAGGCATTTTGCATTGCTTGGCATTTTTGTCTTATGAGTTTCTATCATTATCTTAGTGCATATAGTGAAAGATTGCATTTTTACTTCTAAATTGTAGAGTTGAATTTGAAAATTGCATCGTTTTTAAAAGCATATCATACATTAAAAGTTAAAGTTAGGACTTTGCATTATTTTCATATTTACTTTTCTTGCAGATTTGTAACACCATGACTTTCACTACCATAC
>ML829792.1:46227-78146 GCA_009831015.1 Picea engelmannii
GTCTTGGGTCCATTAGCTGTAATTGTACCTCCTAGTCTCCTATATATACCAAGGAGACATTTTCATTTGGAATCATATTGTATTTGGAAATTTATGTGGTGTATAAGGAGGTTTCCCCCTTGAAGAGGCTTATTATCTGAAATTCCATCTTTTTCAAGGCATTGAGTACTTATTCTGAGGTTTTTCTATGCTATCTTGATATTTGGTTCTTAATAGGAATGCAGATGAACTGGGAAACCTTCCTTGTCAATCATTTTTTGCAGGACTGCACAGAGGCCCAGGAAAAAGGGGAAAAATTTCATTATGTGTGGCTACTTATTCTTATTACACTGGTTGGATGGAAAGAGCCCTCATTTTACCAACGCATGTGTGTTTCAGGTCACATCCCATTGGCTGCTAGATATTACAACTTATGGAACTCCCCTATCAAGAGATGACATATGGATACAAAGCCTTTATTTTAATCATATTTACAGTTCATCACAAAAGTAGTAGAGACTACAATGCATATTCCAGAGGAGGCCATTATTTCCTACCGAGATGTCACTCTTTTCAGAGATGGAATGCACCGCCTCTATGTGCAAGCCAAAAAGGATCCTTTGTGCCAGGAATTACCAACCAATTGTTGGTTGATAGTAGAAGAGGTGCATGACATAATTAATGACTATGAGGATGAATCGAAGAATCCAGCTGATAATCCAGGGTCCTCCCAATAGGATGAAGACTAAGGGAAATAGAGGAAGATGAAGGGGATCATACAAATGGCCCAGAAAAGTACCCGAGCCAATTGAAATTCCCCAAAGTTAGCGTCAAAAGGAAATATTAGGAGTGATAATAGACATGAGGGGCGCCATAAAAGACAAGGGGAGCACGAAATAAAGTAAAAGCACATCCCCGGGGCCCATTTTGTATTTTGACCAATGATGATATGGAATAAATCGGGTACCTGATCCACGATTCCAATGAAGAACTTTGGGGGGAAGTTGTGACAAAGCACGAGGACCACCAGAAGAAGGTCCAAAATCAGTTGGGAGTCATGCAAAAACTTTTATAAACAACATGCGTTGTGAAATACCCCAAGGTAGGGGACGAGCCATCCACAGAACAAAGGACAGTAGAGGCCGATGCATAGAAAGCTCTAATCCAAGCCTTAGGGGAGCATTGCATGATACATATTGAGGCAGTCACACTGGAGTTACCAGTGGGGGGATTGCAGGAAAAGATTGTGGCATTAGTCCAACTCAGTCTCATCATCTCTATATTACCAATCCAAAGGGTAGAGGAACTCCAAGCACATTTGGTACAAGATATGAGGCATTGAGGCGATGTTGCACACCGAGCCTTGGTCAAATTGAGGGATGAAAGTGCCTAGATACAAGTGCAGTATGATATGATGTTGCAACAAAAGAATGATCTTGAAGGCAGAATGGAGGAAATTATGAAGACAGAGGAGAGCACGGAGGAGAGGGCAATGAAATCCCCAAAGGATAAGGATGCCACAGACACAATGGTACAAAATACACTGAACGCGGTACAACAATTATAAAATAAAGTACTCAGAATCCCCCTGGTTGTAGAGGCCACAATGGAGGAGCAATTTTTGAATATTGGGGAAGTTATGAAGATATTCAAAGAGAAGATCCATGATTTGCAACTGTATAACATGCTAGGAACACCACCTGAGGTCCGCGAGGGTAGACTATAGACGAAAACACTAGTTGTTGCTAGGATTAATAAATTTGACAATGAATGCACAAGAATTTGCGAAGAGGGTGCCAAATTTTGGGAAGAACTCATGGGATATCCAGAAATGAAGGTCGTAGAGGAAAAATTGCGAGCATCTCAAGAGCATGCTAATGAGGTGGTAGAAAAGGAGACAAAATTACCACCGGTCGAGTGGATGGTAGCCATTTTGGCATAGAGATAGGTGTGTATCGAAGTAGAAAGACTCAGGGACCAGAAGAAGGTCCTTCAACAAAGACTTGGACCTAGACAAGAGGAAGCGGTTTGTATTGTTGGTGACTTGGCCAATGTATAGGGAAAATTCAAACAAGACGCGATTGACACAAAGAGTAAACTTCAAGACTGGACCGAGTAGACTGTGGAGGATATTACAACAAAAGGGGCCACCATGGTTACATAGGTAGAAATGGATAAGGTTGTCGCACAAAAATTCATTGCAGAGTGGAAGAACATGAAACAGGTTGTTTCCTAAGTGGCTTGGGATGAGCCACAAGTTAGTGTTGGGGTCCTATTGGATAGGTATTTTTTGAATATAATTTTGGAGAAAATCCTAAGTATGAAGAAAGGGTGCAGGAGGAAGAAAAGGCACAGAAATAAGAAAGGGTGCGGAAGGAGGAAATCACACAGAAGGAAGGAATCACACAGAAGGACACAAAAGGATGCAGATAACGCACAGACAGAAGGACAAATCAAGTGAGCAAGAGAAGAAAGCGCAAAAGGACGACAATGTGACTTTCCATAAATAGAATAATAAAAAAAAATTGTATAAAGAATGAGGAGTAAAAGAAGGAAAACATCTTGTTAACTGAAGTTGGCTATGCCATGTATTGTAATGGGTTATTTTTTGATAGATAATAATAGGGTTTTAAGACTAGATGTTGGGTATAAATATTTAATGGGATTGGGAGATTAGTGTGCATAGAAGGGAATTGATGCTATTAAAAGATAAAAAATGTAATAGACAATTAGGAAGAAAGAAAATGAATAAAGAAGGAGTTGTAACATCTCGTTCTACTGAGCACACTTATGTTGACTTATTCTTTGAGGACACTTGTGTGCAAGTGATCCGGTTATGGTAAATTATGATTTCATTTCGATTATGAGTTATATACGATGATGATGATGTATTTCAGATTCATTGTTACTTTCATAGATATATGTATTGACAAATAATATTAATGATTTTTCCTGAGTGTGCAGGACACATGACACGTTATGGATGCCGATGGAATCAATGGACTCCTTGGACTCCATATTGAGTCAGGGAGTGGGTTGTATTTCGATTGAGTATTTCATTTATGCACATGTGATATATGATTGATTACTGTACAATTTATGCATATGGATTATTGACATTGTTTTTTTTCAGTGGATACAATATTGACGATGCTTTCTAATCCGACTCACATAAGGAGTAAAGGGGCCATGCATAAAAACTATACATTTGAGGGAGAGGTGTGGCAACGTCCCTTTCATAGCCTACTAGCACTCCCACTGTGACTTGAACTGTAGGTTAAATATTACCTAGTTCGAGAGGTACACAATGTTGTGAGGGTACACTGAGACAGTCACTCAAAAGGAAATATAAAGGGCACAATAAGGAAAAATCCTTATTCCTTAGAAGCCCTTAGTCTCTCACAAGGTCGAACGAGTGGATTTTTGACTCCAAGGGTCATAAAAACTTCCAAAACTAGTCTAAGGCGAGTGGCACCCTTGGAGCATGGAGGTGTGTCTTGAAGGGAACGTCGTGTAATTAAAACTCGAGTCAATAAATCTAGGTGGCCTAGAAAACATTGAAATGGTAGACCTTGTTAGAATAAAATAATTCATCATTTTGTAAATTATAAACTAAGAAGCCTAACAAGAGTCTAATTCTAAGTCTAAGTCTAAGATTAATTAAGGAACTATTTTAAATATTAAATAAATTAAAAGAAATGAGATAAAATAAAACTCTTGGAAAAAGGTGAATAAAAATCTAAAGGTTGGATAAAATGCACATGTGTGCATGAAATTAATAAAGTTGATTTTAAAATAGAAAGAAATAATAATATGAGAGAATATGTGTATAAATAGAATAGTATCTTAAGTCAAACTACCACCAAGTCTAACTAGAAGAAGACTCATAATCCAACTTTAACTAAGATCTAGTTAGGAGGCACTAATTAAATGAGAATTTTGGGAACAAAGGGACAACTAAGAGAGAAAATAGGAACACATTGGGGAATGTGAGGGAAATAAGATTTTTAAATAAAATAAAAGTGGTAATTACTTGTGCAACTTGGGGAGAGTGTGACAAGTGTGTGGGTGAATAATCATAATTAATTTAATCTAAAAAGTTAATTATTTGTGCATGAGGACATGTGTCAATGGGGAAATTTCTATAAAACAAATGGTGTAGAAGAGAAATGTGTGGTGAACCAAGTCGGTTCACCAGGTAAATACCCAATGTAGGTTCGAAAACAGGTTATAATCCATAAAGGATAATATATCAAATAATAATGTATATGAATATGAGATGATGAGATAAAATAAGAATGAGGGCCTTATATACCCACGCAGGGGTGCCCTTCCATGAAGAGACATGACCTTTCATTGTGAAGGTGTCTCTTCATTAACTATTATAGTGTATAATTTATATTTATTATTATATATTATGTTCATACCAAAATGGATCTCACTTTTGGATAGTATTGTTATGCTGCCAAAATTTGTTTTGACTATGTTTTACTTGTGAGAGTTGGGAATTCAAGATTGAGAAAGAGTGGAAGCTCTTCCTTGTGAGGAAATCTTGAGAACTATTGTGTTCTCGTTTTGTGCTTGGCCCCTTTGTGGATCAGGGGGCTAAGGGGGAAGAAGAGTACCCCAAGTGTTGGATGAGAGGTACCGGTGAAGTCTTGGGATTGACAAGCAGATGAACATACATTACATAGGCCTTCAATTTGAAAAATTCCTCTTCATCAAATTTATCTGGTCACAATATTTAATTTGGTTATTAAATTAAATCTTCTTGTATAAAATTCTCTTTTCAAAGGTTATTCAAAACTGATTTCCGTGTACCTAATTGTGCATAGAGCACTTGTATTTAGTTTGCATTACCGTCACTCTACAATTTGAAAGTTGATTGATGGCTGAGAAAAGGGTATAGAATTCCAATGTTTATGCTACGATTGAATGACAGATTGTTTTTTAAAATATTGTGTATAAGAATTTTCTGTTAAAATTATTTTTGTCTGGTTCAAATATATATAGAAAAATACTTTAATGATTGGCACTCCACTTAAATTGATAGATTTCCTCTTTAATGTCTTCTACTTTTGTGGAAGACACTCCTACCTCAACTAAATATGGCCGTTGAAGACGTGTCATGGGAATTGTTTGAGGAATGATTCTAGGAGAGGTATTTTTCAGATGAATTCATTGAACGCCAACTTAATGCATTCAATGCCTTACAACAGGGTAGTCGTACGGTGCCGAAGTATGAGGCCAGGTTCATGAGGCTACTTAGGTATGCTCTACATCTGAACATGGAGAAGTTAAAGGTCAAAAAGTTTGTGTTTGGACTTAACTTCAATATTCGTGCGAAGGTGAGGATCTTAATTCCTCAGACATTACATGATGCAGTTCAAAATTCCTTCATAGCTAAGGAAGAGTTGAATAGTGGGGGTCAGGGTAGGACTCCTTCTAGATCGACTAGACTGATGACATCATGAGCGCAACAACATCAGACACCATCCAGATAGACTTCTGGGCATCGAGATACACCCAGAGGACCTATGTTCTCGACACCGCGATGATAGACTCCTCAACAGAGGACTACCTACAAAGAACCATAGTAGCAACAACAACATCAACCGTAACAACAACAACATTTTAGGCTTGTTCAAAAGAACAGACCAAGATCACACACTGCTAGGCCAACAACATCTACTTCATGTACTAGGAGCACCAGACCGAAGACTGGATGCTAGACATGGGGAGAGCCACATTACCAACAAGATTGTCCAATTGAGAAGGCCAGAGCAGCCAAATCATTAGGACCCAGTATAGTTGGAGATTTGGGCAAGGCCCACAAGATACATGCAATGATGAACAACCGCCAGGCTGAGCACTAGTCCATTATGCTCTAGATCTTAGGTATGATCATCATTCAAACTTTTAGTATTTTGATAGATCCAGTTTCTACAAAGAGCTTTATTTCTATTGCATCTCTAAACATAATTAAGGCAAAGGCAATCGAGCAGGATGAGTTTAGATATGTAGAAATCACATCAGGAGTGAAACAAAAAGTTGGAGGAAAGGTTATGGACTGCAACCTTAACTTGGGTGATTTTGTAACAAAGGTAAGTCTTTATGTCATGATCTTAGGATCTTATGACATAGTAATCTACATGTACTGGTTGGAATCACATCATGCGATACTTAACTGCAAGATGCAATGGTTAATTTTGACGGATGATTTGGGACAGAGTAGAGTAATTGTAGGAAGAAACCAGGGAGTCTCCTTGAGGTTTATTTCTTCCCTACAATTACAAAAGAGTATGTGCAAGGGATAAAAATTTATATGAAATATTAGCGCTAAACGAAAAAGGAGAGGAGAAAGGATTAGAAAACCTTCCTTTAGTACAAGTGTTTGTCGATGTCTTTCTTGAAGAAATACCAGGATTTCCGCCAGAAAGTGAATTGGAGTTTACCATAGATATGAAACCTGGAACTAAACCTATTGCAATAAATCCCTACCAGATGTCAACACCGAAATTGCAGTAGTTGAAAATGTAATTGAAGGAGTTGTTGGATTTGGGACTTATACGTCCAAGCATATCATCATGGGGTGCACTAGTGATTTTCATGAGAAAGAAGGATGGATCGTGGAGACTTTGTATTGATTATCGTCAATTGAACAAAGCGACGATCAATAATCAATATCTGCTTCCAAGAATAGACAATTTATTTGATTAGATGAAGAGAGAAATAGTATTTTAAAATTGACTTGAGATCGGGATATCATCAATTACGAATTAAGGAGGAAGATATCCCTAAGACCGTATTTAAGACAAGATTTAGATACTATGAGTTTATGGTTTTACCATTCGGTTTGATGAAATCCCTAGGGGTATTCATGAGTTTGATGAATGGGGTGTTCCGTGAATACTTGGAAAATGTTGTTCAAGTATTTATTGATGACATACTGATTTATTATCGAACGAAAGAAGAGCATGGTGAACACTTGAGATTGTTACTACAGTGTCTAAGAGAAAATAAATTGTACGAGAAGCTATTGAAATATTCCTTTTACCAATCAAAGATTCATTATTTGGGACATATCATATTTGGAGAAGGTATCGCTATGGATCCAACAAAGGTAGAGAATATTATGGAATGGCCAACACCGACGAACGTACAAGAAGTAAATAGATTTATGTGTTTAGCAGGATATTACCGACGATTCATTAAAGGGTTTTTGAAGATAACAAATCCAATCATGGAATTGGAGAAGAAAAGCAAGAAGTTCATATGGACAGAGAAATGTGCAGAAGAAATTAAAAATATTGAAGAGTTGTTAACGACAATGCTGATATTAAAGGTCCCTAATATGGAAAAATAATTCTTGGTATGCACGTACACATCCAAGGAAGGTTTAGGCAGAGTTTTGATGCAAGACGGTCGAGTGATCTCTTAAATTTCAAGGAAATTGAGAAGACATGAGGAAAACTACGCAACGCATGAATTTGAGTTGTTATCAATTGTTATATTCCTTGAGAGTATGGAGACATTATCTGATTGGATGAAAATTCGAGTTAAAGACAAATCACTATGGATTGCATCATATATTTACTCAGAGTGACTTGAACACGTGACAGAGGCATTGGTCAGAATTACTTAGCGAATATGACTTTGAGATTACTTACATTAAAAGAATGACGAACAGAGTGGCATATGCATTGAGTCAGACACCATGCATATTCTCGGGAATACCTCTTAAGATGAATCTGCGAGAAAATATTCTATCTCTAGAGATTGATTATGATTGGAAGTTAAGGCTAATACTAGACAAGATACCATGATGGTACCGAAGTTTGAAGGTTATTCATTGGAAAATGATGGATTGCTGAGATATAACAACATAATTTACATACTCCCTAATAATGAATTAAGACATTTGATCATAAGTGAATGTCATCGAGTAGTTTGCATGTCTCATCCTAGAGTCACGAAGACGAAGGAAGACCTTAAGCCTTTATTCTTCTAGAAAGGAATGAAAACGGACATAGTTAGTTACATGGAGAGATGTATAGAATGCCAGCAAGTGAAGTTTGAGCATAGAAATCCAACATGATTGTTACAACCACACACTATTCTTGAATCGAAATGGGAAGTCATTTCTATGGACTTTATTGTTGTATTACCATTGACGGAAAGGAGACATGATTCTATTTTTGTGGTAATTTACAATATGAGGAAGAGTGCACACTTATTCCAGTGCGTATGACGTATCAGGCGCCATAAATAGCTAAAGTATTTCTCAGCGATATTGTGAGGTTACATGGTGTACCAAGAAGGATCATATTCGATCGAGGATTGGTGTTTACATGACGGTTTTTGACCAGTTTCCAAGAGGCCTTAGGAACATAACTGAATTTTAGTACAACATATCACCTAGAGACAGACGGACAAACAGAAAGAAAAAGCCATATTTTGGAGGATATGTTGTGTATGTATGTAATGGATCAACAGAAACATTGGGAGGACTTCTTTCCATTGGTAGAGTTTGCATACAAAAAAATTTACCATAGTATGATTAATATGGCACCGTTTGAGTTTCTCTATGGGAGACTGTTTTAGACGTCATTGAGTTGGGATCGACTAGAGGATATGATCCTGGTGGGACCGGAAGTGATCCAAGAAATGGAGGAATAGATGCAATCGATAAGAAAAAGGATTAAAGAAGCGTGGGATCGACAAAAGAGTTATGCTGACACGCATTGCACTGACCACAACTATGAGGTTGGTGAAAACATTTTCCCGTGGGTAAAACCGCATACAATTTCGATCACGTTTGGAAAGGATGATAAAATATCTCTTAGGTTTGTGGGGCCTTTCGAGGTTATGGAAAATAAAGGACCTATGGCTTATTGATTAGCCTTTCCTGATTCTATGAGGCGTATGCACGATGTATTTCATGTATCTGTTTTATGACATTATATTAGTGATCTGTCATATGTTATTGAAAATATTTCTTTGCAGGTGTCGGACGAGGGTGCTCTCATGGCAGAGCCAATCGACATTATGTACCATCGCACTCGACAACTATGATGATGAATAGTCGATAAGGTCAAGGTCTAATGGGGCAATTATAGTCCACACTCAGCTACATGGGAGGATGCATATGAGATGCATCAACAATTTCCTTATTTGTTTGATAGATTAGATATGTAGATCTATGTCAGATACATTTATTACTTGCATTTATATACTGTCCAAACTTCGGGATTAAGTTTAAAATAAGAGGGGGTGTATGTAACATCCCGTTCTACTAAGCACACTTATGTTGACTTATTCTTCGAGGACACTTGCATGCAAGTGATCCAATTATGGTAGATTATGATTTCATTTCAATTAAGAGTTATATAAGATGATGATGTATTGTGATTCATTGTTACTTTAATATGTATATGTATTGACATATATTATTGACGAGTTTTCCTGAGTGTGTAGGAAACATGATAGGTTATGGATGCTGATGGCATCAATGGACTCCTTGGACTACGAATTGAGTCAGGGAGTGGATTGTATTTTGATTGATCATTTCATTTACAAAAATGTGATATATGATTGATTACAATACAATTTAGGTATATGGATGATTGACTTTGTTTTTGTCAGTGGATGTAGGCTTGACGATGCTTGTTAATACGACTCACATAAGGAGTAAAGGGGCCATGCACATAAACCAAACATTTGAGGGAGAGGTGTGGCAGTGTCCCTATCACAACCTACTAACACTCCCTCCATGACCTGAATTGTAGGTTAACGATTACCTAGTTTGAAAGGTACACAATGTCGTGAGGGAAGTCTGAGACAATCGCTCACGAGGAAATATAAGGGGCATGTAATAAGACAAAATCCTTATTCCTTAGAAGCCCTTAGTCTCTGGAAAGGTCGACCGAGTGGAGTGTTGAATCCAAGGCTCGGAAAAACTTCCAAAACCAGTCTAAGGCCAGTGGCATCCTTGGAGCATGGATGTGTGTCTTGAAGGGCACGTCGCGTAATTAAAACTT
Source organism: Picea engelmannii (assembly GCA_009831015.1). Classification (NCBI taxonomy): domain Eukaryota; kingdom Viridiplantae; phylum Streptophyta; class Pinopsida; order Pinales; family Pinaceae; genus Picea; species Picea engelmannii. Next base: position 56,247 of record ML829792.1, read on the forward strand.
GAGTCAATAAATGTAGGTGGCCTAGAAAGAATTGAAATGGTAGACCTTGTTAGAATAAAATAATTAATTAGTCTATAAATTATAAACTAAGAATCCTAACAAGAGTCTAAGCCTAAGTCTAAGTCTAATTTTCATTAAGGAACTAGTTTAAATATTAAATAAATTAAAAGAATTGAGATAAAAATCAAACTCTTTGAAAAAGGTGAATAAAAATCTAAAGGTTGGATAAAATGCACAAGTGTGCATGAAATTAACAAAATGGATTTAGAAATAGAAAGAAATAATAATATGAGATAATAGGTGTACACATAGAATAGTATCTTGAGTCAAACTACCACTAAGTATAACTAGAATAAGACTCTTAATCCAACTCTAACTAAGATATATTTAGGAGACACTCATTAAATGGGAATTTGGGGAACAAAGGGACAACTAAGAGAGAAAATATGAACACATTGGGGAATGTGAGAGAAATTAACTTTTCAAATAAAATAAAAATGGTGATTACTTGTGCAACTTGGGGAGAGTGTGAAAAGTGTGTGGGTGAATAATCATAATTAATTTAATCTAAATATTTAATTATGTTGAAGGAGGACATGTGTAAATGATGAAATTTCTATAAAAAAATGGTGTAGAAGGGAAATGGATCTCACTTTTGGATAGTATTGTTATGCTGCCAAAATTTGTTTTGATTGTGTTTTACTTGTGAGAGTTGGGAATTCAAGATTGAGAAAGAGTGGAAGCTCTTCCTTGCGAGACAATCTTGAGAGCTATCGTGTTCTGGTTTTTTTCTTGGGCCCTTTGCGACCCAGGAGGCTAAGGGGAAAGAAGAGTACCCCTAGCGTTGGTTGGGAGGCACTAGTGAAGTCTTAGAATTGGTTAGTGGAGGAGCGAATGTTGCGTAGACTTTCAAGTTGAAAAATTCCTCATCATCAAATTCATCTAATCACAGTATTTAATTTGGTTATTAAATTAAATATTTTTGTATAAAATTCTATTTTCAATGGTTATTCAAAAAATAATTTCCGTGTACATGGACAACTTGTATTTAGTCTGCACTACCATCACTCTGAAATTCGAAATTTGATTATGGCTGAGAAAAGGGTATAGAATTCCAATGTTTATGCTCCGATTGAAAGACAGATTGTTCTTAAAAATATTATGTATAAGAATTTTCTGTTGAAATTATTTTAGTCTGGTTCAAATATATATAGAAAAACACTTTAATTATTGGCACTCTGCTTAAATTGAAAGAGTTCCTCCAAGTATTTAATGTGTTTTCTCTTTCTTAGAAGACGCATCCCATTTTATAACTTCTCTGTTTTCAAACAGTTTACTTCAAGTTGCTAATAGATCCTTATTCTTGACATTCTGCGTAGCATATGGAAGAGTCGATATTGTATGGAATGTGCTCTTGTTATGATGAGCATTCTTAAGCTGGGTAGTCAAAATAATTTTGGAACCCAAACATAAACCTTATTTTTTTAGACGATTCTCTTTTATCTTTTTAAAACAATTTCCACCAGTTCCAAGCTCGTTCCTGGAAAGTCATGGATACAACTTATTAGTCCTTTCCTAAGGTAATTATAGCATTCTATTCATCGTTCACACAGATTTTTTTTTATTTTTTTATAATATTATTAATTTTAATATAGATTATTATTATAAATTTAATAAGATTTTTTTATAATTATATATTATTATTATAAAATTAAAAATTAAAAAATATAAAATAGATTTTTCAAAAACTACATCTACAAATATATTAAACATAACAAATTTAAATGCTTTATTAAACATAAAATTAAAAATAGAATTTTCAAAAAATGCATTTACATTTTTATTCTACATTTATATTAAACATAACAAATTTAAATTTTTTATTAAACATAAAATTAAAAATAGGATTTTCAATTAGTTTTCAATAACTCTTTCAAATTATTTAGATGCGATGTCTTATTATACATTTAAACCACTTGCAACTCAATTCATAATCCATATGAAATACTATTACTTAGTATTGATGGATATTAGTGTTTCACATAAAAATAAAATTAAAAACAACTATATCTAGTCACAAATGGCCATGACTTTTTATTTTTACTTATGTTGCAAACTCCCAAACTAATTTCAAAAGATGGTCCATGGAAAATGAATTCTTTCTAGTCTAAGCTAACAAGAAAGATCAACTAGTACGATGGAGCCTAATTTGTGATTATGCAATGTTTGCCATATTCATTTTTATAAAGAAAAACGATAAGTAAATTATTATGTTTTTATTTTTTTTAAACTTTGTGTAGGACAACAAGGATACTCGTATATTATTTAGGCGTTATCTAATTGTTCTATGAAATGTTTTTTTTTCGCCGGAATCCGATAACATAAATCTATTCAAAATCATTATTTTTTGTTGTTTAAAATCCATTTTTGAATGCAGAAATGGATTCAACATGATGAAAAACCCTAGGGCACTCAGATTATACATAAATAATAACTCAAATTTGCAGATTTAACAATTTCTTGCCGAATTTCGGCAAATATACCTGAATTTTTTTTATCGCAAAATAATAATTTCGTAGAATGTTTAGACTACGACTATTATTTATGGTACTCAAACTTGCACCTACTTTTATGGAGAACCAATCAATAATTAAATAAGAGTTAGATTGAAGCATATTACATTAGTGATATGTAAATTATGTTGGATATTCCTCTAGAACATTTCGTCACAACATATCTTATAATATTATGAAATCTTACATTTATGTGGTTTATTTCGTTAGATCCCAGATTTATTATCTCTACCGTATGACTTGAATTTAAGAAATAACTGAAATATAAAAATGAAAGAACAAACACAAAATACACACCATCCACACAAATGAATACAAGATTTGACTTGGGAAACCCAATACAGGACAAAACCCAACAAGAAGGTGAGGTTTGTGTTCTCCTCTCTTTTCTTTAGTTATAAAATTTCACATACAAAGGAATGGAAACTCACTATGGAGTTACCTTTTGATACTATGGCCTACTACAAAATCCTCCTTCCTCTATTATGCTCACTAAATACCGATATTAGATATTTTTCTTGGCTATTGAAAAAGATATAATGAAAAATAATGGAACCCCTTCTCCTCCTAGCGACCCGATATTTAACATAGCCCGATAGCCATCTTCAGGTAGGTTTTGACTTCTTCAACCCTCAATTGTGATAAGATTTTGGACCTTCTAGAATATTCTTGAAATTCAGCACGTGGCTAGCCCCATATGCAGGAGTAACGGGTGATGATGTAGCATCCTCTCTTACCATGGTGGTCAACACAGTAGGTCAACTTGTAGGAGGCATAACATTTACATACAAGCTCAAATTGAGGTGATTATTGTTGGAAAGGTCTCGTTGTGTAGAAGATGGAATCTTACTCAAAGTAGGGTTTGGACCTAAAAAAGTGTTATTTGATGTCTCAAAATGGCTTTGGAATATTACAGACATTTTTTCAACACCAATTTTCCAAACTGGAACCTACCTCTAAAACGGCCCCGCAAGTTAATTCGTCATATTTTTTCCACCCAGAAAGTATCAAGATAGATGAAAAATTATATAATGATCCACTCTGGATCATACCTCCCCATTTAGAGAGATTTTTGGTCCCTAAAATATTTACTAAATGAGGTGAATAAATTTTCCCTATACCAACTTCTCTCTGGAGTACCATTTTAATTTACTAGGAAGTTGTCCTTTCAACCCAATTTTTCAAAGGTCATGTTTCCCCTATCTTGTAGTTCTAGACTTCTTCTGCAAAATTGTGTCTTCTTCCAACTCTTCTTGAGAATATGGTGTTAAGTCCTCTATGATAGGTAGGACCTTCTCCTCCTCCTTATCCAACATGGAAGGCTCATGGAGTTTCAAATTCTCCACATTAACTACTGAGTAAATACGTATGTATGTGGGTAGATTGAGTATGTAGGAATTATCTCCTACCTTCTCCAATACCTTAAAAGGTCCATATCACAGAGCCTTGATATCCTTATCAGGACCCTTTAGTGTTTCCTTGTTTAATTGTAACCAAACTCCGTCTCCCACTTTGAGTGACTTCTCATCTCTATGTTGATCATGTATGGCCTTACACTTTTCTTGTGACTTCTTCATTGTCTCCTAAACTTGCAAATGGATTTGCCTAATCTTGTCAACAATTTTTCTTCTCTGAATGCATCTTCTATCAGGTCCTCCCTCACTTTTTCTTGTTATCTATATACAACATCCAAGGTTGAAGATGGAAAATATCCAAAGAAACTTTCAAAAGGCGACTTACCAAGTCAAAAGGCTACTTACCAAGTGTGCACTGCTCTATTATAAGAGTGTTGTATATAGATCATATTTTCATCCTAGGTGTTCATATGCTTCTGATTGTAACCCCTAAAAAGATGCAACAAATTCTGATTGACTACTTATGTTTTCCCATCTCTTTGTGGATGGAATGTTGTAGATCTCTTCAACTAGCCGTCCATATTCTCCCACAATGTATTCCAAAATGCACTGAGATATCTGGTATCCTTTCCTAATATGATTCTCCTTGGCATCCGAAAGTGAACCCAGACCTTTTCAAAGAACTTGGTTGTTGCTTCTTTTCCATTGATGGTCTTTTTACAAGGAATGAGAATGCACATCTTACTAAACCTGTCAACTATGACAAATATATAGTCATGTCCCTTCTTGGTTGTTGGTAAACCTCCCAAAAAATCCATGGAAATGATTTCCCAAGGTCAAGTGGGTATAGGTAAGTGATGGCATAGACCTTGTTTTCTATATTTACTATGCTTGCTGCTACAAAAAAGTATGCATCCTCTAATATATTGTGCTACATATTCTTACATTCTAGGCCAGTGTTAGGGACATAACCTACCTAACCCCTCAAGTGGGTAGAATAATATATTTCTATGTAATAAAGTTCAATATCAATAAGGCCTAGTAATATGGAAGAATAAGTCAATTGTAAGAAGACCTAATAGAAGCTTCCACTTTTAGAAGGATCTTCCTCTAGATTGTTCTTTTGGATAGATAGATTTAGTATAAATAAGAGTAGAGGGTATGGGAAGTTTTTTCTTAGAAAATTATTGTAATAGATCTCTTCTTTGCTAGAGGTTTCCCCCTCAAAGAGGCAAGTGGACATTGTTTCCTATTAATAAAGGTATAACTATGGTGTTGTGGTTCCATATAATTTGTTGTTTCGTTGTTATTTCTAAAATATTTATGTATTTTGTTGCTATCTCAATATTATTCTCTGCATTATTTCTCTCTTCTTCTAATATAATAGATTTGGTACCTTACAACCAGTACTCATACCTATGTAAGTTAGGAGTCGTCTATCCAACAACAAAATTTCCTATTACCTTGGAGGCGTCAACCTCTTTGATCAACTGCAATATTTCACCTTTAGGAACACATAACTTGTCTTGCTTATAGAGTAACCCATTCTAGAGATAATAGTCAACCTTACCATACTCTTCTTTTGTACGAATGTGGCCCTGTAGATATTGAAACACCTAGTTGAAGTCCTCATATTTTGTGTATGGCTCTCTATATGCATTATGGGTAAAAGGATGGATGTGCATCAAAGTTCCCAAATCTATAATATTTGATGTGGGTGGCCTTGAAAGCATGTATGCCAACCTATTTGTGCTACCCTTCGTATACTTAATGACTAAATGAAACTATTGTAAAAACCCCATCCACTTGTAATATCTAGTTTGTTGTAGATTACTCTGGCCCTGCAAATACTGTAGCAATTGGTCATCTATGTGGATGATGGTCTCCTTTCCCATCAAATAGTTCATCCACTTTTGTTAGAGAAAGATTTGCCTCACCCTATGCAATCTTGCAGAGAAGACCTTATTCCATTTCCCTATGCAGACTTATATTCCCTGTTACTAAAGTCTAGAGACAAAAATATAATTTTTTCCACTTGTACGCATCTTGCACCCTATACAGTAAGCATATACATAGGATGCTCCACTACAGCCCATGTACATCGAGATTTGTGCCAAAAAATCAAAATTAAATGTCAGGTTTCCATGTCACGACATGAGATCTTTGATCCTTTGCCTTCCATATACTGGAAAAATTCCGACTCAATCCTTCAATTGCATTTTGAAGGCTATAAAGAAGCCAATTCCAAGCTATGGAAGAAGATAAAGAATTCAACTTTGAGAGTAAAGTTACTCTAGAGAAATTATTTACTTCATATTGAGTCTTCATCCCTTTGTCCTTTAAGTCTGAACACAATGTTCAACCTTCAATCTCTTCCATTATTGATGGAGAACCTCATTATCTCCCTTATATGAGCTTGCCTTTGGTGGAGGATTGAAGTGGTGGAGGCCTAGATGGAAGGAACTTAGTTTCTCGGTTTCGAACCGTGCCAACATGGAAGTCTATAATATTTTCACTTCTGCTGATCATTTATTAATAGAAATACTCTCTTCCCATCCAATTGATGTCTTTCAAATATATGAATTATTGTCCATGGGAGTATTTGTTATGTATATTGATGGATTGTGCTATCTAATGTGCTGACCTTTTATATTGCCAACATATGCTTGTTTTTTCTTTTTTGTTGAGAACTTGTTGCAAGTATATAGCTTTGGGTCGAAGTGCTCAACTTTGGACATCATCGAACATATGGACGAGGTAGGCCCCTTTCTTATCTCCCTTGCACATTGGTTTATATAGCATATCGTTGGAATAAAGTTGATTTCTGCATTCATTTCCGTCTGTTGTGGTTCACCCTAGCCATAGAGATATTTTTCTCGTAACATAATTGGCGACCGTATTGGGGATGAATCTTCTTTCTTAGGGTTTGAAGTACTTTTCTCCTTAGATTGCTCTCATTTCTATTATTATTCTTGTTGTATCATTGCTTGACAACTCCTGTTCACTTTGGGTCTGAGTTTTCATCTTTTCTCCCTTGCCTGGCCTTGTTTCAAAGCATATACGCGCCTTTTTCCTTGACAATCATCTATACACGCAGGTTGTCTCATTGCAAGATGCGTATATACGCTTTCTTTGCCTAAAAAGCCGCACACACCCTTTTTCCTTGCTTATTTTCTTGGTCTGGTGTTTGCTGGGTGGGATTTGATGCTTGTTGAGCCTTGTTGGGTCTCTGTAGTGCCTGTTGAGTGCTTGTGGGATGACAGGAAACCCTCTTTTGGTTGAATTTTTGGGCGAAGTCTTTCTCTTCATCTTTTCATTTTTATTGTCCTTGTACATTGGGCAGGGTGTTTTGTTGCTTGGTATCTTTCTTAAGTTATCTCTTTTTTATACATAGTAGGGCTATATATCAAGTTACTTTTCAATCCATGCATTTTTCAGTTTCAATATATTGAAAATACAAAAAACAATAGGCATTTTGCATTGCTTGGCATTTTTGTCTTATGAGTTTCTATCATTATCTTAGTGCATATAGTGAAAGATTGCATTTTTACTTCTAAATTGTAGAGTTGAATTTGAAAATTGCATCGTTTTTAAAAGCATATCATACATTAAAAGTTAAAGTTAGGACTTTGCATTATTTTCATATTTACTTTTCTTGCAGATTTGTAACACCATGACTTTCACTACCATACATTTTTGAGTGATCACAGCCATTAAAATCAACACTATAATTTAAAATTTATTAGTAACGATTTTATTTTCTAGGGTGCACAAACTAGCCTAGGATTTAGTGCCTTGGAATGGGATTTTTGTGAGTAAAATTCTCCAAGGAAATTAAATCAACATATGTGTTTGATTTAGGGAGTGGAGAAATCCATTGTATAATTGGTAAGATCAGGAGGCTTCGCTCACACTAGAGTTAATCACAAGGTCGCATGAATTTGGTTGAAGGGATATCCGCCTGATACCTTCCTAGCGTCAGAGATATTTCTAGGGATCTATTCATATCTGGGGATCTTGTTAGTGCCCTTACCTCAGTGAGAGGCGGTGATTTCAAGGTTTTGGGATTTGCTAACCTGCCCATACGGTGGACATGACTTACGACTGCTCACCTGTACATCGATTATATAGTGGTTTATTAGTTTCTTGACTAAGGTGTCTCATAGGTTACTTACATGGGTTATTCTGCAGGTGCCCTAGGTCAGATAAGGGTCGGACATCACACAACCATTATGGAGGATTACCTCTCCGGGGGGATCTGACCGACTGGTTGTTAAGCCCATGAGGGCCCTTATAACTGATTATGTTACCTATGATATTTAGCAGGGAGTATCAGGCCCCTCTTGGGTGAGACATACCTTCTTTAGGGAGGGAGGCCACTCAACCACTTTTACCCTGTTTGCATGCATTTTGGCCATTTGACTTTTGGTGTGCTCTTTGATTACTAGTTGGCCTTAAGAGTTTATACTAAATTATTTTCATCATGGATAGTGGAGTTCCTTTGACTCCTTCGTTCACCGCTACCTACCCCATGATGCCTACTCTTGTGATGGGGACAAGTCCTTCCGTTTTTTATAATGGTATGTAGAACTATGGTACTCATTCCACGCCTTGGGTCTTTATTCATTCTCTTGTTGATATGCCTCCACCTTTGCAATCCCCTCCCTGGTCCACTTATATGAATCCTAGCATTGGATTTGGGGGCACCATGGCCCCAATGCTTATGTCTTCCTTTGATATGAGCCATGTCCCTCAACCTGATTTTGCAATGGGAGGTTGGAACCTCCCCTCTTACGGATCCAGTCCTAGTTATGCTATTTCAGGAGCCAATACTCATATGGGCGCTTATTCTACATATTAAACTCCATCCATGTATCCTCCGTCTGCCATGTCGGTTCCTTCGAACAATTTTTCCACAACAAGTCCTCATGTATCCCCGGGTGTTTCTTATGGGGAGAATCCATTTCACGGTTCAGGCTACCCTCTTTATGGAACCCTTCGCAAGGGGGAAACGTATATCCTCACTTGAATATTCCTTATCATACTTTTGTCTCTTCGTAAACTTCGATGATGATGCCCATCCATAGTTCCCTTAATCAATTAAACAGAGGATACTACCTTTCTGTACAGGGACAGGGGGTAAACCGGGATCCCTCTCGGCCTGCAATGTTTCAAAGTCAATCTTTCCCTAGACCTTGGCATCAAATGCCACAGATTACCACTCCATCACCAACCTCTGTTAGTCATGTCTAGGATGGGTCAACTAATTCTAAGAGTCTTGTTGACAATTCAAACACAATTGTTTATATTCATGTTGGGGGCACCACTCTAATCACCATGAGTCATATCAATACCGCATCTCCAACCTCTGTACATCATGTAGGATATGACTCTCCCACTTTTTCTTGTCGTGTCGAGAGTATGTCACCAGCCATTGTGAACTCCACTGGGGGCATTGCGAAGCCTAGACGTCTCAGATGTAAGCCTAAGTTCCTTTACAGGACTTGCGAAGGAGATCACCTTACTCGACTGTGTCCATCTACTACTGAGATACCATAATCGTGGGGCTCACCTAAGGGCCCTTCATATTCAGAGGCATATGTGGTTTCCCCACACCTTGTTCCTCCTTTGATTGACATGGGGGTACCACCGTTGCAATCCTCTCCTGACCTCACCCCCGTTGTCGAGGGTGATGTGTCCCCTCTCTCTATTACCATGCATCCTCTTCAACCTAGAATTGAAGAAGTGGTTGTACCAGTGCAATCTCTGGTCAATCCTAATCTCCTTGTGGAGAGTTATGCATCCTTCAATCATGTCATTATCATTCTTGACCCTACACCTTCTGAACAAAAGAGAGTTTTTCTTTCACCAAGTCCTCTCCCTCCTGGTTTTGAGGAGATCACCTTTGACTGGGATAGTCCTGTGGGGTATCTAATGCCCCCACCTATGTTTTTTCTGGTAAGAGACATTATTTGATCTATCACAAAGACTATATACTCTGTTAGATCTTTTTCCTCCTCAACTTGGAGAGCTTTGGGTTTTCCCAAGATTATGTCAACTATTCGTAAGATAGTGACATTCCATAAAAGATTTGCATGGGAGCCTTGGCCTCCCCCATGACTTTCCGCCTAGAATATCCCAAATGAGTTTAATTTAAGATCTTTTCCGACTTATCTAAAAAGGGAAAACATTGTCGAGTGATTTGTCCCTTTCACACTCGTTAAATTTGATTTGAAAGGTCACTAGTCTTAGTTAAGCTATTTTCCATCTCATTATCAAAAAATGAAAAGATCGCCGAGTGAACTTGTCTCTTTCACACTCGTAAAAATGGTTTTGAAAAGATGTCTACTTGGCACAAGTTTATACCTTTTTCAGACCAAGTAGATTAAAATACATAAAAAATGACATTTTTTGGCGTTAAGTTGTGATTTCATCTCATGCCCTTGCTTGCAAGATTGAGCCTATAGTTGGTTCTCGCTTTGCGTTATAAACCGTTTACCTCATCAGTTTGCAACCTCAACCAAGTAGAGCCTTGTTTATATCATTCACAATTTGACACCCTATACCTAGGAGGAAACATTCCCCTGAGTTTCCATCTCTCGCATGCACTTCCTTGCATTGAGCATAGGTACATTCCACTGCTGTAACTAGTTTTTCTTACTTGTGACACTCATTTCCTCCTCTGTATCATAGCATTTATTTGTCTATGAAAAAACAAAAAAAGACGGGCGGAAAGGGAGTATTATCTTGTATTGGCAGTAGTTGTGTTGCCTTTGAACATAGGACAAAGTTATTTGAGTCTATTCATCATAATTTTGGGATTAACACGACCTTAGGAAGATGAGCTTGTTAGAGAGTCTTCTCCACTGATTGGTTACTCTTCCAGTCCCTACAGAGAATTTCATTGATGCCTCCTGCATCTCATGGTTTCATTGTTGGGCTTATGCTGCCAGAGTCCTCCATATGTCTCATGCTCTTGTTCAAAGGAAGTTTATCAACCTGTATCGGCTACTCAAAACTTATGACTTTGCATGTCGGCCATCAGTTTGTCTCAGAATCACATGATATTGTAGTCCTATCATGCACCTTGGCCCTACTTTCATCATTGGTAGGTAACCTTGAACCCATCAGTCGACATTTCATCATTGATAGTTGACTGGGTGGTTTCCCTTGTGTTCGATGACAAGAAATCTATTCACACATTGGGATTCATGCAATGTCTTGGATGCCATTAGATTTATTGGTAGTTTCCTAGCCTTTATCAACAGTTTTCATCATTGGCTTCTATTCAGAGGGTCTTTTTCATGTACCGCTTGCACTTGGCACACGCGAAATACACATAGGGTCATTGGTTCGTGAACATGTTCTTCATATGATTTCCACCAAATCATGAAGCTCTTAATTTATACCTCATGCCGACTCATGAGAGATTCCTTAATGCTCTCCTTTCATTGGGTGTCTTTCCATCAATTTCATCCCTTTTATTCTAGAAATGAGACCTAGAGTCTTATGAGTAACTTGAGGCTTGTAGTCATCAATGGCAGGCTCTCTCGCCGTCGACAGTTGGGAATACATCAATGTCTCTTGATCGATGGATTCTTTAGGTGTTCGACATTGACTCCTCTATTCACACTTGTAAGAATGTACTCGATGCCTTGATAACTACTTTCATTATTGGTAGGTTGTCTCACGTTTGTTAATGATATACATCAATGATCGATAATCAAACGATGTCTCATTGTGTTCGACCTCAACTCCTTTATTCACTTGATGTAGACTTGCACCTTTAGCAGATTGTGTAGAAGACTCGAAGACATCATTATGTGGCCACAACTCCCCTGATTTGTTCCTTCCTTTTCATTGGACCAATACCTGTATGACTTCAATGATCATGGGAGATCAGATTGTACTCCATGGTATACAAGCATCTGTAGATTGGTTTTGAGACTGGTTCTACTGGGCCTTGTTTGTGACTATGAAAACTATTGGCATGTAATCGCATTTGTATTTTCCTATTCATGGCCATAGACACTTGTTTGGTATAGTTTCACATGGATATGCAGTGTATTTTTGGTAGCCATGTATGCAAAGTCAGTGAAGAATGTAATGAGAAATTGAGTTTGTCCATCTGGTTCCCTACCACTCCACTTCTAGATTATTCATAATGTATTTCGGCCATCGCAGATACTCCTCTGACCTCACACATTAGGGGGCATCTGTTAGACCAAGATTTTCCTCACCCTATGAAATCTTGCAAAGAAGGCCTTATTCCATTTCCCTATGCAGACTTATCTTCCCTGTTATTAAAGTCCAGAGACAAAAATATAAATTTTTCCACTTGTACGCATCTTGCACCCTATACAACAAGCATATACATAGGCTGCTCCACTACAGCCTGCATACATTGAGATTTGTGCCAAAAAATCAAAATTAAATGTCGGGTTTCCATGTCACGATAAGAGATCTATGATCCCTGGCCTTCCATATACTGGAAACGTTCCAACTCGGCCCTTCAATTTCATTTTGAATGCTATAAAGAAACCAATTCTGAGCTGTGGAAGAAGAGAAATAATTCAACTTTGAGAGAAAAGTTACTCTGGATAAATTATTTACTTCATATTGAGTCTGCATCCCTTTGTCCTTTAAGTTTGAACACAATGTTCAACCCCCAATATCTTCCCTTATTGATGGAGAACCTCATTATCTCCCTTATATGATCTTGCGTTTGGTGAAGGATTGAAGTGGTGGAGGCTTAGCTGAAAGGAACTTAGTTTCTCGGTTCCGAACCGTGCCGACATAGAAGTCTGTAATATTTTCACTTTTGCTGATCATTTATTAATAGAAATACTCTCTTCCCGTCCAATTGATGTCTTGCAAATATATGAATTATAATCCATGGGTGTATTTGTTATTCATATTGATGGATTGTGCTATCTAATGTGATGACCTTTTATATTGCCAACATATACTTGTTTTTTCTTGTTTGTTGAGAACTTGTTGCAGGTATATAGCTTTAGGTCGAAGTGCTCAATAGTGGACATCATCAAACATCTGGACGAGGTAGGCCCATTTCTTATCTCCCTTGCACATTGGTTTATATAGCATATCATTGAATAGAGTTGATTTCTGCAGTCATTTCCATCTATTGTGGTTCACCCTATCCATAGAGAGATTTTCCTCGTAACAACTTCTTAACCGGTTGAACCATGGCATAGATTTCCTTGTCATAGGTAGGGTAGTTGAGAAATTCCCAATGAAAATTTTCAAAATGATAGAATACATACCCCCCTTGCACCAAAACTACTCCCATGGCATACCCACTTGGATTTGTATCCGCTTCAAAAGTATTTTGCAAGTTCTGTAATGCAAGAACCGGTGCTTGACTAATCTTTCCTTTTATCTCATCAAAATCCTTCCACTAATTCTTCCCACACTAGAAACTCTTACCAATTGTTGTTATGGTATGTAATGGTACACATACTATTGAAAATGAATCTATGAACTTCTGCAAGTACTATGTTGCCCCAAAAAAGATCCCAACTTTAGTGACAGTTGTAGGAATTGGCCATTTCATGATTGCCTCCATCTTTGCGGGATCTATTTTGAGTTCCTCTCCACTCATCACATACCCTAAATACAACAATGAATGATGATAAAACTAACATTTCTTGAGGTTAGCCAATAGTTGGTGTCTTTACTATTATGACTCGTCATCAAAATAATTTTCTCATAAGAAAAGTAAAGCATTTTTATTGTTGGAACTAATCAACTTCTTGGCTTGGTTGGCACTTACCAGTGAGATCAATTTACATTTATGTCCATTGATTATATAGTACTTCCCATATTGATCAAGCGGTACTAGTTGCCTCTTCACATGAATATTGTATCCCTCATATACATGTAGGAGATCCCAAACACTACACCACACACATCCAGGGGTACTACATCCAACACCACACACATCCAGGGGTACTACATCCAACACCACTTCATCAATAAAGTGTGCACTTATATAAAATTTAATATTACATTTTTTTGTTACCTTGATCTCAACATCATTGTTTATCCAACCCAATGGATAGGGGTTAGGATGATTGTGAATCTCCAATCCAAGATTTCTAACCAGATATAATGCTATGCGATTAGCTTATGAATTGAAGTCAAATAGAGCGTTTATTTTGGTATTCTTGGCCTGGATCTTGATGTGAAAGAGTTTGGTCATATCCTTCTCCTCTTGGTGACGAAGGATACTTAGATTATCCTCCTTCTGCATTGATGTGAAGACAATATTCTCATCCATGTTGGAGTTTTTTTCTACTTGATTTCTCGGATCTATGGCTAGAATATTATTTTTCTTTGCATCCTTCTTGTGGTTCTTCAGGTTCAACTATGGATGTAGTTTTTGAAACTTTTCCTTGGTGTGACAACCAATATTGCAATGGTTACAATGGTTGTTGGGATCCTTGCACTGATGTGCAATGGTTATTGTCTTCTTATCCTCCCTCGCTTTCCACTTCTTCTTCCCCTCCTTGGAAGCTTCTTGGTGCTCTTTCTACTTCGAGACGCTTCGATTCCCTTTCTTATGGCCTATGTTTTCCATATATTTTGTCTTTACACATGCCTCATTCATTGTCCTTGTCTTGAAAAACATCACTTGCTTTCGTATATGACTATCTAAACCTCTTAGATACTTGAGGAGTACATCTAGGTTATTGGGAGAGATACCCAACATGATGGCCATATTTTTGAACTCGGTGGTGTACTCCTATACACTTTGTCCCTGCCTTTTCCTGAAGTAATGCCAATGGATCCATTGGTCCTCTACATACACAATAGGATATAATTGGAACTTAATGAGGGTTTTGAAATAATCCCACTTAGTTACTGGTGGATCATTCTCTAACCTAAGTGTCTTTGTGTGAATTTCCCACGAGGTTAAAGCATGTCCCTCTAACTTTAGTCTGGTAAATTATATATCTTGATCCTTATTGATACAGTGAACACTGAAATAAACTTCTAGTTGTTGCAATCAACGATTTAGTTTTAATGCATCGATCTTACCTCGGTATGGATTTATTTACACTTTCGTTTCCATCTTGAATAGGAAATGTGAAGAGATAATGACACTTGAACTAGACTGCTCTTTCTCTAGCTCTTTCCTCAACTCCTTTTTTGGGTTTTCATTATCTCCCAATTTCCCTTCCGATACAATCTCATAGTTAGAGCCTCTAGTATCATCGAAAAGTTAGAGATTAATTTATAGAGCTGCCATGAGGATGGACATATTGCGATATATGTTAGTGAATTTCTCCTAGCTTCACAAATCTTCCTCAGCTAGATCTCGAGGGTTGTTACGAACAGACTCATTAACCATGGTTAGGGTTCTACAATTTTTTTCTTAAATCAATTCCTCGATCCATGCAACTTTCCATAAATACCTCAGGAAACCTTCTCTTATATCAATATGATCTGTAAAATATCATGGATATTGTATTGGAACAGTTCTTCACAACACATCTTATAATATTATGAAATCTTAGATTTATGTGGTTTATTTCCTTAGATCCCATATTTATTATCTCTAGCTTATGACACGAATTTAAGAAATAACTAAAATACAAAAATGAAAGAAGAGGCACAAAATACACACCATCCACACAAATAAACACAAGATTTGGCCTCGAAAATCCAATATGGGAGAAAACCCAACTAGAACGTGAAGCCTATGCTTTTCTCTTTTTTCTTTAGTTATAAAAATGCACATACAAAGGAATGGAAACTCATTATGGATTTACCGTTTGAGACTATGAATTCAACAAATGCTACATAATCCTCCTCCTTTCTCAGTTATGCCCATAAAATACCACTTTCAAATGTTTTTCTCAACCATGGAACAAGATACAATGCACAAGAATGGAACCCCTTCTCCTCTTAGTGGCTTGATATTTAACATAGCTCGATAACCATCCAGGGATAGGTTTTGACTTCCATAACCCGTAATTGTGATAAGGTGTTGAACTTATGGAATCTTCTTGAAAGTACACACATGGATATCCCCATATGCATGAGTAACGAGGGTTGATGTGGCATGCTCTCGTATCATGGTGGTCAATATGGTAGGTCAACTTGCAGGAGGAATAAATTTTGAATAAAAGCTTTGATTGCGGAAATTCTGTCAGTGTTGGAAAGGTCCCAGTGTATAGAACATCGAATCTTTCTCTAAATTAGTCTTTGGACCACGAAAAGTGTCATTTAATTTCTCAAAATGGCTCCAAAAAATTTCGAAAGGTTTTACGACCCCGATTTTATAAACTGGGACCTACCGCTAAAACAACCCTGCAAGCTAATTCCTCCAATATTTTCCACCTAGAAATTACTGAGATAGATGAAAAAATATATAATGATCTACTTTGAATCAATTAGATACCTCATTTCAATCATTAGTTCTTACTTAAGGAACCTTTTCTCGTAAAATAACTTTAAATGCACCCATCTCACACACAATGCATCCTTTACTATCCACTCTTACCTTCTTATATTCTACTACCAACCCAACAATTTGTGCACATGATGGAAATAAATACATATTGACCCAACATAGAGGTTTAGTCAAAGAAAAGCTAAATAAAGAGAAAAGGTTAAGAGTTGAATACTCATTTCAGTTTAATCCCTCAATTGAAAATAATTATGTGTAAATTTTTGGGCCCTAACTAGTGTAGAAAGGAGAGCAAGGAGTAGTTTGGTTGCCATTTATATAAAAAAAAAACTATAACCCTGCTCCAACCTATAAGATGATACATAATTCACATGATCTTACCTATTCATGTAAAGAGTAATTTTGTCAATTTAATAAAACTAAAAAGAAAAAAGATATAAATAACAAAATTACCTCAAAAAATGTCTTCAAATCTCTTCATAATGCAACTTATTGTTAAAACCCAATGAGTTGGTTAATATGAAAATAGCAACAACAAATACATCGTTAGGAAGGGAATTGGGTGCATCTTTGAGAGACTCCCGTTCTAAATTTATTCATAAGCTTAAATTCCTAGCAAATATATATTCAATGACTAAATGCGTCACAAGTCGATGATTAAATGTTGCTAACGAAACAAACACTGACCTATCGATAAAAATTGTCACATTTGACTAATAAAAAGAAAAATGACATGGAAAGCTAATTAAAAAACCCCTATTATTCCATCGTATGCCTCTTGTGTCAGAATCTATAACCAAACTGCATATGTTTGTGATTGAATTTATATGAAATGAATATTTTTAATACTCATATACATGTAAACTTAAATTGTGAAAGTATAGTAAAAAAAAACACAACATACATTATTTATGATTATCACATATTAGTAGTGAGAATCACATTATAATAATAAGGGCAACACACTGCATGTATTGTCTCCGAAAACTTTACTTAGTGTTTGGACGACTTATATAAATAATATTCAGACATTTCCTTAGTCATTTGAAAAGAATGCAAATCTGTACTTTCCATGATCTTTATAATAATTAAAAAAGTAAAAGCATCTCAATGTTTCTTATATTTTAAAATATGACTTAAAAGTTTAAAAATTACTACATACAAATTTCTATAAAATTATATTAAAAGATTAAAAAATGTTAATAAATGTAAAATTATTGAAATTGAAAGATTAAAAAAATATTAATAAATGTAAAATTATCGAAATTAAAAATTTAAAAAAATATTAAGAAATGTAAAATTATTGAAATTTTAATAAGTGTAAAAAGGTTAACATTTAAAATTTAAATTTTTACCTCATTTGAAAAAACAATACAATATTAGATTTTAACATATATTATAATACAATATTACATTATATTGCATTACATTATATTAGTTTTTTTGTGGTCTTGTCTTTTTTTATTAATTTAAGGTTTCGAAATATGTGAAGGTTGCAATAACACTATCAAGTTATTGACCAATGAAAAGTTAAAAAAATACTATTTTTGTTTTTAATTTTTTTTTTTTAATTGTTATGTTGAACATTTAAATTGATATAAAATTTTCAAGTCAACACAAAATTAATATGAAAGTCAATGCTAACTCATTGCTATATACTACCTTCGATAGTACAATATTACATGTCCCATCTCGAACTATGAAAATGAGAAAAACATGTAACATAAAATGGTATCGAAATTTACAACAACCATGATTTTCAATCACCTCCGAATAAAGTAGGTGTTGTTAATGAAAACAATTTATAAAATATTGTAATAAGTACAACTTTATTTTATTTTTCACACTTAAAATATTATGACTATTTGTTTTGGATTATTATATTATGAATAAATTTTAAATACATGTAAAGATGCAAATTTTTAGATGTATAAAAAAAACTCATTTTTCTATTTTTATGAAAAATGATCATTTATTTATTTTTTGATGTTTGAGAGAAACATATTTATCTATATTTTATAGTAAGGTTTAAAAGACCATTTTTTTTATTATGTTCATTTTCAAATCATAATACATTTAAAAAATTAATATATGAAAATTTAAGATTAATTTATGAGTAGAGATTACATTTTATGAGTGAAATGGTGTGTAAAAAGAACCTTTGAGTAGAGACATTTCATTTATTGAACATTAACATATTTTTTTGTTGTCAACAAATTGAAAGAGCTTAATAACTTCATTAGATGATTATGAGTTTTTTTTATGTTAAACATAAATAGTATTTTAATAATTATAAAATAGTACATAATTGTTAATTTTATCTATGTGGTTTCTATAAAATTGTAAATGTTAAACTAATAAAAAAAAGTCAAAAAGAAGAATCTTGTATTTTGTTAATGGAAATCTTGTTTATTTCATATAGCTACATATTATCTAAATATAATTAGTTTACATTTATATCCATTATTTATTAACAATTTATGTCATTAATTATTTTTTCTTATTAAAAAATTTAGTATTTCTCCAAAATGGTAAAAGTAAACAAATGATGTAACATTGTTCAAATTATAACAAGTAGTCATTTAAATAATTTGTGCCATTAACTTTTTCTCTATAGTAAAGAAAAACTAAATAATATTATCATAAGTGACACTCTTAATAGGTGGAACATGTAATGTTTTTGGAGCTAAATATTGAGAACATGTTATGTTTAATAGTTTGACTATTCTCTTTATAATATAATTACTTTACAATATATGTGTTTAGATTTACTTTATTATAATAAGTAAAAATAGTTACTCATATGTTTTCTTATGCGTCATTTAGTTAAGTGTTTGTTTTTTTCTATAAAATAACAAACTCAAAGTTCAACAAGTTTTCTTACTTAGGCAAGTTTTCATAAAACAACAAATTCAAGATGATCTACTATAAAACAATGTAGACATGCTCTAAGATAATGTGGAAGTCATGTTATTCTTTTAGAAAATTCCCACCTAAGGGCCATGGAATGAATTAAGTTATCATGATTCACAATAGATCATCCACTTATTCATATGATGTCTTCAACTAATGTTGTAGCTTAGTGTGTTTATAAAAGAAAATATTCTCTAACATTTACTTTTGTACTTGTCCTTAAGAGTTTAACATAACATAAAATATCAACATTGTACAATTGTGAGACAAACATTACATCTTGATATTCTATACAACAAAATTTATTCGATCAAAGTATAATAATTGCCACATTTTCTTTTGGTTATGTTTAATAAAGTTATACAAATTAAATAACAAAATTGAAAATCAAAATCCTTTAAAATCAAGTTACAATGACTTGATTTGGAAGTCAAGATTTCTAATCTTTTATTTTTAAATAATTATTAATAATGGAATAATTATTTGTTTATATATATATATATATATATATATATATATATATATATATATATATATATATATAAAAGTAAGAATTTATATATAAGGAACCTTAAAAAAACTAGAGTTACAAAATGTGCAATCGCGCCATACTGTAATAACTGAACTGCCCTATGGGGAAACCAGTTCAGCTAGTCAGTGTTGGGATCAAAATGACTACCAGTCTTACAGAAATTGAAAGTAGAGCTAAGAAATAGAAAACTAAAAGCCATAAGCAAAAACCAAACCTAATACTGGCCTTCATGAGGCCACATAAGACAAACAATGATATATGGACCCCTGTGTTGGTCATACACTTGGCTTGTAACCTGACCATGTAGACGGAGAGGTGGCATAGGTTGCTTGGTCCTAGGGCTCCTCTTCGACATCTGCCACCCTCCATTCCATTTTCTCATGCGTGGCGGCGTCCGAGTCACCCTCCTCCTGTCTGTCGTCAGGCCATGTGGCTCCCACTTCCCTGGGTGCATGCAAGCCCAATCCTGTTGCAATGTACTCACTGGGTGTTTCTTCTTCTTTGGGCATGTATTCCTCATCCATGGCCACGTGCATGGCCTGCCCTGAGTCTCCATCTCTTGTGGGAAGCCCCCTTTCGCTTGAGTCACCTGCATGAGTGTGCGCTGTTTCCCTCGCTACATACGGTGTGAAGTGGAAAGCCCCCTGGAAGGTGGAGAGGATTTGGAGGAGCGCAGAGGTCTTCCCGTCTAGTATCTCCAGTCGAAATTGGTGGTCATCCCGGCCCTGGCAAAGCTCGAAGACCAGCCTGTGGAGGATGGCCAAGCTATCCTTCAATTGTGAGTCTGGGACTGAGTCTAAAAAGGAGTGTGGCCCTAGCTGAGTTTCCTGTAGAAAAGGTGGTGCTTCTAAGGGTGGACGAGTGGAGGAGGTATCTGGTGCACCATATGCGCTCGCTGGTGAATTTGGTGGTACTGCAGGAGGCGCCCATGATGAAGTAGCCTGGTCAAGGATGGGTCATGTGAGAAAACCCAGTGAGCTATCAGAGAGTGCCAACCCTTCAAGCTGGGAAGCGGGAGGGGAGGAGGAGTCACATGGTTCTTGCTTAGACTGCGAGGAGTGTGAGGGGGATGACCCAGAGGAGGAGCCCGAGGAGGGTGCAGGCGCCCGAGCGAGGACCAACTGAGGCTGGAGTGGTTTCCAGGGTGAGCCTCTCCTTGGCTTGCCTCTTTGTCTCGACATTATGACGGTCCAGGGGGAGAAGGTAAGTGCAGGGGAAGAGCCCAGGTGGACGAGGAGGAGATGGAGATAAAGCCAGTTGCAGGAGAGAGCTGCAAAGGAGGGAGGCTGGAATGAGGCATGGATTCATAGTTGAAGAAGAAGGCGGTGTCGCATGCGCAGAGTAATGTCACGTTCATTGAGAGGAACCATGGAGGGGACAACATGAGAGGGTCAGGTGCACCAAGATTAATGGTGTCTTGAATGTCATATGGGAGATTTAAATGCATGGGGGTGGCGATGGTGCATGCCACGCTTCAATCACATGGCCATCGCCATGCTAGCCTCTTCGTGCCACCTCCAAGTGCCATGTGTCCCGCACTATCACCCCATTTGGGGGTCTCTCCGCTGTTGTAGATTTTTCATTGCACTGCTGGAGAATGGGGTGTGTCGGATTGAGGGAAGTTTGGTAAAGGAGTTCCGGTCCTTCCCAATTTGTTCCCAAATTTTCTAGTTCATCCGCAACCTGATTCGTGTTTCTCTTGATGTGTGAGGGGATGAAGGCCTGATTGGATTGCAGGAGATCCACAATTGTTCTTAGTCCGCAGGAGAGTCTCTAGCAAGGTGATATTCTCTCTGTGTCAGCTCCATTCAAGATTCTCCCAAAGAGATTGGTGATGACTAGCGAATCCCTTTCAACAATCAGCTTGGTGAAGTTGTGCTCATTTTCTAATTGCAAGCCTCTAGTGAGGCTCCATAACTCAACAAAATTGTTCATAGTGTGGCCTAGGCTACCTACATTAATGAGAAGAATGTTGCGTCAGTGATCGCGGAAGACCACTCTGAAACCTGCTGCCCTAGGGTTACCCTTGGAGGCGCCATCGAAGTTGAGTTTAATGAAGCCTTCCGAGGGGGGCGGGGGGACCAATGTGTG